>WOXC01012455.1:0-196988 GCA_011680675.1 Gymnobelideus leadbeateri | reverse complement strand
CCTAGAGTGACCCAGGAGCATGGGGGAGCACCCAAACTCGCCCCTGCGATCTGGATATTCGCCCGAAGAAGGACCTTTGAGCTCATAGGACTATAGGGACCTGGATATCAGGGCCCATCTGGTTCAATCCCCTCGTTTTACAGATGGGGAAACTGAGGCACGTTTGTCCAAGGACAAGAGTGGCAAATGCAGGAACTCGAACCCAGGTCCTCATCTCCAGCCCCCGTATTTGACCAATGAAGATTCTGAGGTCCGGAGTGGGAGGCACTTTGGTCCACGACAGCCCCCTGGTTAGTTCCTAGGCAGCCGGATCAATCCTATTCAGTTCAACAACCACGTGTCAAGAGGCCCAGCAGGGAAAGGCAATGGCGCGCAGAGGAAGTCACACGTGGAAGGCACAGGCGTGGGGAGAGCGCTAGACTGCGTCTGATGCGGTGCCTCTCTGCCTTTGGTCTGGGTGACCCGGGGCACTTACCGCCTCTCTGGGCTTCCTGACCGACTCTCCGAACATGCTGACCTCACCTCCACCTGCCCCTTCACACTCACCGGGTTCCAGCACCCCACCTCCTGAAACCGAGCTCTCCTTTACGTGGATTCCAATATCTATTGATTATTAGCCATAACAGAAATGAAAACACCTTGGTGTTAAAAGAAAATTGTTCTGCTCATGGAAGGACCCCCAGAGAGGGTCTCGGGGACCCCCAGGCTATATTTGGAGAGCTGCTGCCTTAATTTACAAATGAGAACATTGAGGCCCAGGGAGGTGAAGGTCCAACTCAGCCTCTGGGGACGAGTTTGGAGTCAGGGTCATGGGTCAGTCTGAATCTGTGGTGGAACCCTAGTTTTCAAGAAAGGCTAGTACTCTTTCTGGTGCTGCAGTGGTGCCTCCTTATTGTGAGGGACCCCCAGGGATCCCTGTAAAGCTCATTCCCTTTCCCTGCTGTTTGGCCCACTCTGGGTCCAAAAGCCAGAATTCTGGGGCCATCGGGTGGCCCAAGGAGCCCCAAAAGAAAGGGCGCCTTCACCAGGGGAGGAGAGGACTGTTCTTGCATCTGGGAGCAGTAAATGAGGAAGAGGTGGTCTGCCAGGGGAGCAGGGAGGGAGACAGGGGCTTGGGAGGAAATGGCCAGTCACCCTCCCCCCAATGACTGTGTACCTCATTGAGGGCCCCCTGGACAGTCCAGAGTAAGCTACTTCTCCCCGTGTGTGTGTGTGTGTGTGTGTGTGTGTGTGTGTGTGTGTGTGATTGGTTCTCCCATAGTCCCTACTCTTAGGAGCCCCGAGTCTAAAGGGGAAGAAGACCCCGGCTGCTATGTATGATAAGTAAGAATCCGAGGCGGTCAGTTTCTACTACTACTAGGAATAGGGAAGGCTTTCTTCTGGGAGGTGGGATTTTGCCGGGACCTGGAGGTCGCAGGGCTTTCCACGGGGTCTTCTGTTTGATCCTGGAGGTGAGGGAGCCCCCAGGGCTGAGTGGGAGAGGGGCATATAGTCAGAACTACCTTGGGAAGACGAGTTTGACAGCTGGGGGCGGGGGAGGAGGGCCCAGCCCCCTGCCGCGGGCCGGGCGGGAGGGAATGAGGGCGTGCCTCAGGGCGGGTCAGCGTCGGAGGAGAGGAGGGGGCGTGTAGCAGAAACGTTGTGAACTCCGCTCCTGATTGGCTGCGGAGGATGCGGGGGCGGGGCTCTGAGGCTGACAAGGGCTTGGAATCAGGCGGACGTAGGAGGCAGGTGGAAGGTGTCTGCTGCACTAAGATGGTTAGGAAGAGGGCAGGCCTTGGGCAGGGAGACATCCTGCACAAGACATCCACTAGGGAGCTCTGCAAAGGGACCTGAGCCCGGCGGTCAGCAGAGAGGTCATGCAGGGAATCTGAGAAGCCGCCGCCCTGGAGGCCCAGACTTCCCTGCTGTCTAGAGTTGTGAAAAAAAGATTCTCCCCATTTTGCAGAGGAGGAAACTGAGGCTTCCTAAAGGTGAAACTTGACTAGGAAGAGGTGGAGCCAGGGCTCAACCCACAGACCTTCCTGATAAGGGCCACACCCATCACCTGTATATGAATGCCTGTGTACACCCATGCCTATGCATGAATACTGCACACAGACAGGCGCACACACATGCGTGCACACACACACACACACACACACACACACACACAGCTTAGCTCTGTTCTACTCTGTATACAGCCTGCACATCCTAGTTACCTACACTTACAGTGTGAGTCTACAGGGCAGGGACTGGGGTTTTTTGGCTTTTCTCTGTATTCCAGTACATAGCCCAGGACCTGGTGGCCAAGGAGGCTCTTTCCAGTCTGCCTCATTGGGCTCTGCTGCTGAAGGAGCCCAGGTGACCCTACCTCCAAAGGGTGTGAGGGACACGTGGAGAGAGTCCTCCTGACTCATCCTCACAGCAAACAAAGGGAGAGGTTGGCTCCCTCCATTGTTTCATGGCTGTGTGGCCAGTGACTTTGCAGGGTACCTGGTACAGCAGACACTCATTCATGGATGAGTTGGGAAGTGGCTACTTAAATCACCCCTCCAGACAGGGCAGACTAGGAGCAGATCCATCCCCATCCCCTCTTCCATCTTCTAGGTCCCCTCCTCCCCCTCTGTTGAGAACAAAGACAGAAAACTCAGCACGGCTGTTGGTATCATGATTAACACTCTTCACTTAGCTCAGATGTTGAGTACCAGCTATCTCAATGGCATACAGCACCAGCAAAGAAAAATGTCTAATTGGCTATAATCAGTCTCCACCCTTTCCAGACTCCTCCGAGCTCTCCAAGCTTCTTCTAGCCCTCTAGGCCCTTGCACATGATTCACTGGAAGCCAGGGTTCCCCATGGGCACGCCCCTCAGCCCTCTGCTCCCCATACCCCACCCCAGACAGACAGCTATGGGCCACTTCCAGAGTGGCTGGTTGTAGGGGCCTCAGGGTCAGGCCAACAGGAGGAGGGCAGGGAAGGGGGTGGGTGAGATTACTGTCTCACACAATATTCTTCCTTCTCCCTCAGAGGGAGGTTCCAGGGATGCTGGGAGAAAGATGTAAGGGTTGGGGGAGGAGGGGCTGGGCCTGCCAGCCCCTGGCAGTGAGGGCCATTGGGAAGAGTCTGGTGGGTGTCAGCCGCTGCTCCCTGGGCTGGCGCTGTCGGCACTGGGAGGAGGTCCTGTGCTGGCTTGGCCTGGGGGCTGCACTGTTTCCACCGTCTCCTCAAGGCTTCCACTAGGGAATACCACGTAGCGGGTGCTGCCTGAACCCGGAGGGTCCACCACGTTCTCCTTGCTGTGCCTGATTCCATAACCAAAGTAGACGCCAAGACCTGCAGGGGTGCGGGGGAGAAAGGTTAGGCTCCCCAGGTGGCCTGGGCCTGCCTGAGATCAGGTGAAGTCTGGCCAGGCAGGTGGGGTCCCAGAGGCCAGGTCATACTAGGAGGCATCAAAGGAGCCAGGAGGACAGAAGGCTCAAGAGGACAGGGAACCCCCAAAATGTCTGAGACGGCAGAGGCTTCTGGTCCAAACACTCTGTGATCAAGCAAAGTGCCCAAGAGGTCACCCACCCTCTGTGCAAACACCTCCATGCATGGGCAACTCACTACCTTTTAAGGCAGCTCATTCTAATTGTTAGTAAAGTTTTCCTGACATCAAAGAAATACAGCAGTGTTCTACCACCTGACAGGACTGTCATGGGAAAGAGGCCTGTTTAGTCCATTCTGTTTAGTTCTAGAGAGCAGAACTCTCCCTTTGGTAAAGGAGCCAGACACTGCCAAACAGTGAAAGCTGTCCAAGAGAGAAAGAAGCTGCCCTAGAGGTCACAAGATCTCCATGACTTTGGGTCTTCCCAAAAAGGTCAGATGACCTCTTCTTGGTCAGGGATGCTGGTGTTTCAAAAAATATTTTGACAACTACTTCAACATTATTGATTTCCTTCATAATCTTGTGTATTTTATTCTGTGCATTTAATAACATTATTGTGAGAAGAGGTCGCCAGACTTCCGCGAACAACCTGGTCAGATTCCCCCCACCCCTCAGAGGTCTACATATTTTCTCTCCTTCAAGGTCCCAGGTAACTAAGAGCCTCCAACTCTGCTAGGGAGCCTAGGGTCAGGTGGGAAGGTCCAGCCAGACCAGACCAGATAGACTTAAAAAGTTTATTGAAAGCTTCCACTCTCAACTCCCTCCTCCTCCCCAACCTGAGCCCTCAAAGTAAGCCCCAAATGGATAGTGAAATGATCACAGTTCATTTGAAAGGGAAACGGCCCCCTCCTCAGGACAGGGGCAGAATGTAGATTAGGGAAGGGGAGATTTCATTTTTGTCTTTGCATTTCCAGGGCCTCACAAAGCACCTGCCCACAGTAGATGTCTGCAGCTTTGAAGGGCAGTGGTGTGTGGAAATGACAATAGTTTCCAGCCCTGGAGAGGCCCCATCAGCCCCTCAGAATGAGAAGCCAGTGCACACTTGGGCACTCACCTGCCAGTAACCAGATAGCGAAGCGCAGCCAGGTCATATAGCTCAGTTTCAGCATGAGACAGATGTTCAGAAGGATGCTCAGGGCTGGAGTCAGAGGTACCCAGGGGATCTAGGAGACAGTGGAAGGCAAGGCTGAAGCGCTGGGGAGTGGAGAAGGAGTGGGAGAGGGGAGCTAGGCAGGTAGGGGTATGATCTGCTCAGTGCCCCCCCTTATGTGTGGGCACAGGAGTACCAGGGTTGTTATCAGCTTAACCAAGGTCTCTCTCCTTCACCTGCACTTGTTCCTCATTCCCTCTCTTCTCTCATCTCAAAACAACCCCTTCAGCCTGCACCAAGGGTGAGGAAAGTCATTGGTTCTGAGACCAATTTTGTTTAGAAATATACAACAATCAAACAGAAGGTGGAGCAGTTAAGCTAAGAACCTGCAGGTGCCAAGAGATGACTTGGTAGATGTGGGAGTGGGCAGGTGTATCCTAGAGGGGATTCTAGGCATCTCAGAGTGTGAGGAGGATTTGCATCCAGGTGGAAGAGTCAGAACATTTGTGCTGAGGCAGTCATTTAGTCAGTCAATAAGCATATATTAAGTGCCTAATGTAATTGTATGTAAGTTTGTGAATGCTCCTTGGGAATGAATGAAAAACTATGAAGCATAATCAGACAAGCCCTGGGCTAAATAAACCAAACTTCTTATCTTTCACCTAACTTTCCCCCACCTCCCTTCCCTATTGCAGTCAAGGGTGCTGCCCTCCTCTCGATCCCTCAGGCTCCCAAGCCAGGAGCCATCCTGGACTCCTCACTGTCTCTCACACCCACCCCACACACATATCCAAGCTGGTGCTAAGGCCTAAGGATTTACCTCTACAACATCTCTTGTTCATTTCACCTTTGCAACATCTCTGGTCAATTTCACTTGTGCATATCTCTTTGTCCATTCCACCTTTGCAACATGTCTCCTTGATTTCACCTCTGCAACATCTCTTGTCCATTCCACCTTTGCAACATGTCCCCTTGATTTCACCTCTGGAGCATCTCTTATCCATTCCACCTTTGCAACACCTCTTCATATATAACCCTCTTTTCTCCTCTGGCACTGCTTCCACCCTGGGACAGATTCTCATCACCTAACACCTGGACTATGGCAATAGCTGCTGGGGGTGGGGGTGGGGAAGGGGATGTCTGCCTGCCTTGAGCCTCTCCCCTTCCAATCCATCCTACACTCATCTACCAAAGTGATTTTCCTCAAGTACAGGTCCAACCACGTCACCCCCTACTAAATAAACTCCAGTGACTCTCTATGACCTCTGGGATCAAATACAAAATGCTGTTTGGCATTCAAAGGCCTCCATAACCTTGACCCCTCCTACCTTTCCAGTCTTATTTTACCTTATTCTTCCCAACATGTTCTCTTTGCTCTGGTGACACTGGCCTCCTGGCTGTTCCACAAACAGGACCCTCCATCTCTCTGCTCTGGGCATTCTCTCTGGCCATCCTCCATGCCCGAGACACTCTGTCTCTTCAGCTCTGACAACTGACCTCCCAGGCTTCCTTTTAGTCCCAGCTAAAATCTCATCCTCTACAGGAAGACTTCTCCAACCCCTTTTAATGCTGGAGCCTTCCCTCTGTGATTATCTTTAGTCCATCCTGCAAATAGCTTGTTTCTACCTAGTTATCTACCCCATTAGACTGTGAGCTCCTTGAGGGTAGGCAAGAACTTTGTTTTTGCTTTTTTCTGTATGCCCAACACTTAACACAAGTGCCTAGCACATAAGTATTTATAATAAATGCTTTTTTGCTGACTGACTGACCTTCATTTCTGGTGAAGACAGCTGAAATCCCACCTTCTGCAGAAATCTAGCTATTGACATATTGCCTTCTCTACTAGAATGGAAGTTCCTTGAGATCAAGGACTATGATTCTTGGAAGAAGGAAAATTAGAAGGGAGGGCAAAGGGGCTGAGGAAGCAGAGGGAGGAGGAAGCTGAAGGAGGAAGGTTACCTGGAAAGTGTCCTGGCTTGGCTGCTGCTGATGGGCACCAAGGAGAAGGAGGCTGAACAAGAAGGCCAGGCTGAAGAAGACCAGCAGGAAGGTGTAGCACCAGTGGGGTAGGTACAGGGGGGAATCCCCAAAGATAAGCACACAGCTGAACCCAATGGCAGACACCATGAGGCCCCCCAGGGCCCAGGTCACAGAAGCCCCTGAGCCACAGTGGGCATTCAGAAAGGGCAGGTAAGGCCGCCAGGCTAGCTTAAGCTGGCCCGGCTCAGGGTCCTCTGCCTGGGTGGCCCCCACCAACTGCAACCTGTCGGAGAAGGACTCATACTGCTTGGAGGGGGGGCCTGGGCTGGCTAGAGCTGGTGGTGAGCCAGGGGCTGGGGCTCTCTGGAAGCGAAGGACGATGATGCTGGCTGCCACAAAGGTGTAGGCCAGCAGTGTCCCAATAGACAAGAACTGGACCAGGGCCTCCAGGTCAAGGACAAGGGCCAGCACTGCCATGAGGCTTCCAAACACAACAATGGCCACTACTGGCACCTGGGTCTTGGGGTGCACGTGCGCAAACACCTGGAAGAAGAGTCCATCAGTGGCCATAGCGTAGACGATCCTTGGCAAGGAGAAGAGGTTGCTGAGCAGAACAGTGTTCATGGCTGTGGGAGAGGCCCAGAACCAGGTCAGCTCAGAATGGGAGTGGGGAACAGGAGTGGGAAGTCAGGGGCAAGGCCAGCTGGGGCAGGGAGCTTGCCTAGTTCCCTAAGGTGGGGCCACCAGGATCTAGGGCTCCAGAGAATTGTTGCTACTCCTCCAATCCCCACCTGACCACTAAGGGCTAATGAACACACAGACACACAGACAGAGACAAAGACTCTCTCTCTCTGCTCAGGGTCACACACCTAGTTAATTGTCTGAGGTTCAGGTAATTAGGACTCCAATACTCCATCTGCTGTGACACCCAGCTAGCTGTCTTAGGTTCTACAGTAAGGGAGAGCCCTTAATAGGAAAGTGGCAGGCAGGTGCCCTCACTCAATCTGCCTGGGCCTCAACAGCCCCACCTGTCAAATGATAGGGTTGGACTAGGTATTTTCTAAGCCCTATGACAGCCTTGAAGAGGCCTGTGAACTGTCTCATCCTTCCTGCCATTCACAGCCCACCCCTTTGTTCTTTGTTTTCTGGTAGCCTCCCTCTCTCCGTCTCTCTGTCTCTCTGTCTCTCTGTCTCTCTCTCTCCCCTCTCTCTCTTCTCTCTCCCTTCTCTCTCTCTTTCTCTGTGTCTCTGTCTCTATCTTGTCATATCAGTTCATGTCCTTTGCCCTCTTATGCATTGGGAAAGAACTCTTGGTCTTAAATATTTGTGTCAGTTCCCAATAGACCTTGCAAAGCTGACTTTTATTCACTCTGTTTGAGGCCTAGGTTGTCTTCTCCCATTCTATGGGTGCTCTTTTTACTGTGGCTCTATTGATTTTACTAATAGAAAACAGTTTTCGCTTTTCTGCAATTAAAATTGTCTATTTCAGCTTTTAAGATGACCCCTCTCCCTTCTTTGGTTGATTCTGAGCTGTGAAAGCTCGAGCGGTTTTCTATAGTCATCTGTTATCACACCAACATTTCTATAAGGCTCTAAGTTTTCCAAAACACTTTGCACGGGTTGTCTTATTTAATCCTCACAATGACCACGGGATATAGGTACTATCATTATTCTATTTGACAGGTGAATCAGCTGAGTCCTAAAGAGGTTAAGTGACTTTCCCAGGGTCACACAGCTAGCAAGTGTCTGATGCAGAATTTGAACTCAGATCTTTCTGACTCCAGACCCAATGCTCTGTTGAATGTGCCCCTTGGCAGCCTCCTTTGTGACTTGATCTTTTACCTTTCAGGTTGTCCATCTGGCAGGTATCGTGGTATGGTTCACCACTTACTTGAGCCTGCAGTCAGACCACCCTGGAAGGCTTCATCATGGTCAGGCCAGGACTACTCCCATAACCTGACCACAGGGGAGGACAGAAGGGTGAACCTCACTAAAAAAATACATGATGAGGCTAGCAAGACTCACTGAAGCCTTAGACAGGCCTTACTGGTCAGGGCAGAGCTGAGGGAACCCTATGTGTGAACCCCATCAGAACAAGGATGCTGGATGGGCCCGAGACCCAGGGCTGGATGGCATCCCTCCACCCTCCTTCCACTCACCACAGATGGATCCCACAGCAACAATGAAGCCGGCCCAGCCATAGCCACGTCGGTAGAAGGCATCAGCCAGAGCTGACTCAGGGTCCAAGCTGTGCCAGGGCACCATCAGAGTCAGGACCATGGACACCAGGATGTAGGCACCGGCCACCAGACTCAGGGAGATGGCGATGGCCATGGGTACTGCCCGCTTGGGGTTCCTGGCCTCTTCACTGGAGGCAGCAATGACGTCGAAGCCCACGAAGGCGTAGAAACAGGTGGCTGTGCCTGCCAGGATGCCTGAGAAACCAAAAGGGGCAAAGCCTCCCTCCTGTGTGCTCCAATTCCTGGGCTGGGCCAGCACGAAGCCCAGGATCACGATGAAAACAATGACGCCCAGGCTGAGGGCAGAAAAGATGTGGTTGAGCCAGGAAGAGACACGGGCCCCACAGGAAACAAAGGCAGCAGCGATCAACAAGATGCCTGCGGCCAGGAAGTCTGGGTAGCGGGCGAGGAAGGGCATCTGCCACACACCCACATGGGTTTCTGTAAAGTTCCGGATGTGGTGGCTGAAGATGGAATCAAGGTAGCCACTCCAGGCTCGGGCCACGGCGGCACCCCCAATCATGTACTCCAGCAGCACATTCCAGCCAATGAGGAAGGCCCAGAGTTCACCCATGGACACGTAAGTGAACATGTAGGCTGAGCCCGTGCGTGGCACTCGAGCCCCAAACTCCGCATAGCACAGGGCTGCCAGCAGCGAGGCCACAGCGGCCACAGCAAAGGAGATGATCACCGCTGGGCCTGCCATTTCTTTAGCCACTGTGCCTGTGAGCACATAGAGGCCCGAGCCCACCATGCCACCGATGCCCAGCAGTGCCAGGTCCAGCGTAGACAGGCAGCGCCTCAAGGATGTCTCCATCATGGCATCTTCCAACGGCTTCAGTCGATTGATCTTCTGGCAGAGACGGGCCAGGCTGGCGGCACTGGGCAGCCCCCACGCCATTCTCGGGGAGAGGATGGGCCCAAGGGCCTGGGCAAGGAAGAGATGGAGGAGGGGCACAGAGCCAGCACCTGTCTGGTCAGGGCAGAAGAAACAGAGAGTGTCTGAGCTCCAATCGTAGGCACTGCCCACCTGCCATTCAACCCCAGCCTATCCTTACCCCTTGTCAGTCAGTGAGTCAGTGAATCTATACATATTTGTTAAGGCTTACTATTTACCAGGCACAGTGCTAAGTGCTAGGGATATAAAGAAAAAATCATTAATAATCATTAATAATGCAAATAGGGGTGGCTAGGTGGTGCAGTGAATAGAGCACTGGCCCTGAAGTCAGGAGGACCTGGGTTCAAATGTGGCCTCAGACACTTAACACAAAAACTAGCCATGTGACCTTGGGCAAGTCACTTAACCCCAATTGCCCTCCAAAAAGCAAAAAAACAAAATAATGCAAATAATTAAGACCATCCAAGACACACGTAGTGTAAAGTTGAGGTCATCTCAAGGAAGGTTCTAACACAGGGAAAGTTGGGAAATCGCACTCTCCTCTCTCCTTTGACCTCTGGTCCCATGCCTAGGCTAGCCCTATCCCAGGCACTGTCCTCAGGCCTCAGCCCCAGGCTAGCCCAATTCCCTTTCCAGTCCCTGGGCTAGCTCAATCCCATTTCATCCTTCCCCAGAATTTCGGCATTGGGAGGAGCCCCAGAAGTCACCTCACCTTACTCCTCTAGAAGAGGAAACCCTTCCACAACAACATAGATAAGGGTTCGTTCAGTCCTCTGTTGAACTCTTCTAGTGATGGGGAGTTCACTCCCCCTAGTAGCCCAGTCCTCTCCTGGACACTTATGACTATTAGAAAGTTTTTCATCCAAAGTCAATACTTTTCTGAATTCAGTCCTTGTGGATCAGGAAGGGCCAGCCCTCTGAGGCTGTATACTCCAAGCCATCCCTGGCAGCCCATCCTTGGCCTCACCTGCCACACCCTCCAAGTTTGCTTGGCACTAGGAGTGGTGGTGATACAGTGGGCCCACATCCACTAATGGTTCTGCTCCCACAAGGAGGGGTGTCAGTGGAGCTCACGGGCTGGCCATTGGTTGGTGAGCCCAGGCCTCCCCTTCTTGAGGCCTGCCTCCTGATTTGGTCAGACGTTCCTCTGATGGCAGGCTTTACCCCACCTCTCCAGGGTAACTCCCCCTTGTGAGGCTCCTGGCCTCCCCAGGCCCACTGTGCATGTCCTCAATGGGCCTTGGAGTCAGACTTGCTTTTGATTTTTAAAATCTATTGGGATGAAACCTGCTTCTGTGCCACTCACTGTGCCCACTGTGGCCCACTATACGGCCCACCACAACAAGCAGAATGAAGGCAACCTCTGTTCTACAGAATGGGGAGAGAGGGAGGAAGGGAGAGAAACAGAGAGAGGGAGGGGAGAGAAATGGGGAGGAGGAGGGGAGAGAGGGAGGGGGAGAAAGGGGACAGAGGGAGGAGGGGGAGAGGGTAGGGGGAGAGGGAGGGAGGGGAAAGACAGGGAGAAATAGGGGAGGGGGAGAGAAAGAAGAGAGGGAGAAAGGGAGAGTGAAAGGGGAAGAAGAGAGAGGTAGGGGGATGGAGAGAGGGGGAGTGGGAGAGAGAAAGGAAGGGAGGGGGAAGGAGGAAGAAAGGGGGAGAGGGAAAGGAGAGAGATAGGGACAGATAGGTGTAGATAGATGGAGAGACAGCAATAGATAGTTATAGACAGATATAGATTAAATAGCAAATACATAGATACTAAATATATTACATATAATACACACATATATAGATGGACAGGAAATAGTCATAGACAGACAAATGTAGACAGACAAATACACACATGCACACAGAAAAGAGACAGCAGCTATGCAAGCTGGCAGACCGGTTTTAACAGGGTAGCAGCTCGGTGGCGCAATGTATAGGGTGTTGGGCCTGAAGTCTAGAAGACCTGAGTTCAAATCTGCTACATTTCTAGCTGTGTGGGTCACTTAACTCCTGCCTGCCTCAGCTTCCTCATCTGTAAAATGAAGACCTCCCTAAAAGCACCTACCTGACAGGGTCAAATAAGCCACCATTTGTAAAGTGCTTGGCAAATCCTGGGGAGCCTTCCCTAGACCTTGCCACTCTCCCCAGCTGCTGCCCTCTATCTCCCCTCAGCCTAACTCCCTAACAGCCTCTCTGCTTGAGGCCTCCCCTGTCCCCTCCTACTCATCCCCCAGCCCTTTGCACTCTGGCTTCTCTTCCACATTACCAACAATCTCTCAAATGCTGAATCAAATGATTTTCTTGCCCTAACCCTCCTGGACATCTTGGCTGCCTTCAACACTATTGCTTGAGCTCTCTCCTTTCCCTCTCACATGTCACTCCACTTTCCTCATTCCTAGGTCTCCTCTGCCCACCCGCCGCATCATCCTCATGCCTCCTCCCCAGGGGTATTCTTCAAGGGTTGGTCCCAGGCTCTCTCCTCTTCTGTCTACACTCATTCTCAGTGACCTCCCAAGAACTTAATGATCTTCATGGAGATGACTTACAGATATCTATATCCAGCCCCAGGCTCTCCCCTGAGGAGCAGGCCTTCATCCCCAATTGCCTACTTGGCATTGCAGACTGGATGTCCAGGACCCATTTCAAAGTCAAGTCCAAAACAGAGTCATTCTCTTTCCTGCCAAACCCGCTCCTCTTCACAGTATCTGTCAAAGGTATGACTATTCTGTAGTTTCCCAGGATTCTATTCAGCCCCTTCCTGTCCCTCACCCCACAGATCCAGTCAGTGGCCAAACCCTCCATCAAATCTCTCCCACACAACCCCCCTCTCTCTCCTCAAGGTTTTGAGTTCTCAATTCTTCCCCCATCTCTCCCTTACCCCCACACCATGATGGTAAGCATGTTGATTACCCCTTCCCCCATCGGCCCTCTCATATATCCCTCCCATCCTTCACCATACTCCCTTCCCCCTTACTTTCTTGTAGGGCAAGATGGATTTTTCTACCCCATTGCCTGTATATCTTATTTCCCGGTTGCATGTACCAACAATTTTTAACATTTGTTTTTAAAACTTGGAGTTCCAGTTTCTTTCCCTTCTTCCCTCCTCACCCATCACCACTGGGAAGACAAGCAATTCAATATAGGTTGTACATGTATTGTTATGCAAAACATTTCCACAGCAGTCATGTTGTGAAAGACTAACTCTATTTCCCTCCATCCTATCATGCCCCACATTGATTCTATTTCCTCCTTTGACCCTGTCCCTTTTCAAAAGCATTTGCTTCTCTGTCCTCACAGAGCCAGAGCCCAACTGAAAATCCCTTCTCACACCTGGCCTCACTTACCACAACAGCCTCCTAGTGGTGGCCCTGACCACCCTTCATATCCATCTATGGCCCACCCTGCTGACCAAGTGATTTCCCTTAAATGTCAACCCAACTACATCTCTCTCCTGCCCTATAAATCCCAGTGGCTCTCTATTGCCTCTAGACACAAATATCAGTGCCAGCTGCCCCTCAGTCTTTGAGCTCCCTTACTTTGAGCCTCCTTGGCTATCCCTCACCTTCCCACACTTGGAAGGTCAGCCAAACTGCCCTTTGTTCTTTACACAAGATAGTCTGTCTCCCTCCTCCCTGCCTTTGCTCAGGCTGTTTCCCCTGCCTGGAGCATTGTCCCTCCTCACCTCCACCTCAACCAGTCCCTATCTTCCTTCAAAAAGCAATTTAGGCACCACTTTCTACATGCAGCCTTGCCCTGCCGCCCCCAGCTGTCTGTGCCCTCCCTCAGGATTTCACTGCTCTCCATTGCCTAGCTTTACACCGATCCCACATATAATCACACAGGCATATACAGGAGCATGTGTGTGTATGTGGTGCAGTGGAGAGAGTACTGGTCCTGGAGCCAGGAGCACCGGAGTTCAAATCTGGCCTCAGACACTTATGAATTGGGTGACCCTGGTCAAGTCACTTTACCCTGCTTGCCTGTTCCTCATCTATAAAATGAGCTAGAGAAGGACATGACAAATCACTCTAATGTCTCTGCCAAGAAAACCCCAAATGGGTCACCAAGAGTCAAACATGATTGAAAAAACTGAATTCACCAGTCTGAACATTTATACACACGTATAAAAGAGGCGTATTTGCAGGAGGCAGACATATGCATATGTGTGTTTGTAGGGGGTATATAGGAGTTACTGTGTATTGAATGAGGTATGTGTGTGTGTGTATGCATACAGATGTGTATCTCCCCCATAAGAATGCAGGGTAAGATCCTTGAGAAGATTAGGAGATTCTTCATTCTTTGCGTTTATATTTTATCTGCCTGGTGCACAGTAAATGTTTGTTGCTGATTGATTGATTCATTGGGGTGTTTTCCAAGTCAGGACTAAAGTTTACCCTTCTCTGCTCCCCCTCCTAAGCCAGAGCAGATCTGAGCTGCAGGAAGGACCCAGAAAAGCTTATGGATACCACCGTAGACTGGAGTGGGAGGGGAAGAGCTGAGAGGAAGGGAAGGCTTGAGGATGGGGCTGGAGCCCAGGGTCCTGCTCAGTCCACAGAGGTAGCCTACCACCCAATTTATTCTGCAGCCCCATCTCTACTTCCCAGACACATGTGGACGAACACACTGCCCCTCACCAGATCCAGCTACCCCAGCCTGCCCTCTCCACAGCCAGGGCTGAATTTCTCCCTTAAGAAGGGCAGGGAAAGCTGACTCTAGCGCTCTCTCTCTCTCTCTCTCTCTCTCTCTCTCTCTCTCTCTCTCTCTCTCTCTCTCTCTCTCTCTCTCTCTGTCTTTGTCTGTCTCTCTCTGTCTCTGTCTCTCTCCCTTTCCTGAGGAGGGAATGGACTGGATCTCTCTCGACCAGTGGTAGTCAGGGAACCAGGCTGGATTTCTTTTCACTGGATTAGAAGAGGGATCAGGTGAGGATGCCCTTCTATGGGGTGGGGCTGGAGGAAAAGGGACTGCCCCAGGGAGGCTTTCTCCCTTGACCAGGAAGTAAGGAAAAGGACAGAAACCTGACACTTCTGTGTGTGTGTCACAGCTCCAGGCAGGATTAGTGAGGCCGAAGCTGGAGCCCTCCCTTTTCTCCAAGGAGAGAGGGGGAGCCCCAGCTAACAGCCTCTACCTCTGCCACTGCTCCTGGACAGGGGCGTCTCCAGGAGCCTGTAACAGCTGCCATCTGTGCTTTCTGACAGTAGGCCAAGTCCCTGTAAGGACTGCCATCTACCCCTGCCCACCACCCACCTCTCCCTGTTTGTCAGCTTTTTCCTCCCGCCTGTGCTCTTCTGTCCCCGGCTCAGCAAAGCCTCATCCCTGCCCATCCCCCAATTCTCCCTCTCCTTCCCTGGTCTCACCTCTAGCCACCCCCCTGTTCCTAGTCTTTATTCTTCCTCTCCCCAGCCTAAGCCTTGCCCATCCACCACCTTTCTGCACCCTTTATCTCTCCCCTTCATCCCAAGCTCTTGCCTGGACATTCCCAGCTCTCTCCTCAACCTCGTCCCTCACTTCCGTCCAGCCTGGTCTTCCAGCTCCTTTGCCCCACAGGGTTAATGGTGCCTCTCACACCTCTGCCCTTCTTTCCCTCTCCTCTCCTCCCCCCCCCCCCCCTTTGGGCCTACTCAGTCTCTGCTTATCTACAATTCAGGCCTCAGGCCCCTAGTCTCCTTCCTCCCTCACATCCTCTGGCACTAATTGCTCTGGAAGAAGAAGGCAGAAGCTGACAGAAGGCAGCCCTTGGGGGTTGCGTCCTCCTCCCCCACCCCATCACTGTCACATTAGACTAAGTTTAGCAGTTTGGGGAGTGGAGAGGAACAGCAGCGGGATGGAGAAGGGAAAACCGGAGCGGAGCAGGTGGGGCTGGAAGACAGCGGTGGGTGGAAAGGAAAGCGGCCTTGAACACAGCTTTTCTCCCGGAGATCAAAATGGAGTCAGGTTGGCAGGCAGGCAGGCAGGGCCTGGGGGCAAAAGGACCCAGGAGGGACATTCCTTTCCCCATCTAGTCTCTTGAAAAGAGGGTGCCCCCTCATTCCCACCTGGGAAGCTGCGGGGCAGAGTCACTGGGCATGGTCCAGGAGCGAGGCTGCTCCTTTAGCCAGGTGTGTGTGTGGCGGGAGTGGGGGAGGCACGGGGGCGGCGCGGGCCTAAGGACAAGTCCCTCAACTTTCCCAGATCGTCCCGACCCGTCCTGAGGGCTCAGGTCTGATTCTCCTGGCTGGGGAGGGAACCGCCCACCCGGGGACCCCACCCCAAGCCAGCCTGGGATACGGACTGCTGCGGGATCTACAGCAGCCCCGACCGCTCAGCACCACAGCCAGCTCCGGAGCTGCGAGACTGCCCCACGAAGCTGCGCCCTGCCGGGTCCTGCCCCCAGGGACCCACCGGGTCCCAGACCTGCTCTATCAGCCCCCAGGCCTCCTCCTCTCCATCCCCTGTCCTAGGGCCCGACCTGGCTGTCCCCGATCCTAGTATTTTCTACTGTAGCCCCACGGCCAGAGGGTGTTGAGCCACAGGTTGAGACAGGGGGGAGCTGTAAGCAGGTAGTTCTCCCCTGTAAGCAGGTGGGCACGGGGACGGGGAGGGGGGTACCGAAGGGGATGTTGCGGAGCAAGAGACCCACCTGCAGCCTCTGCGGCGCTGCTCCTCCAGGCTCTAGAGCCGCCCCAGACGGCTCAGCCCCGCCCCACCTACCCTGCAGGTCCGCCCATCCAGGACAGGGGCGGGGGAGGCAGAGAAGAAAGCTCCCCAGCACCCTCGTGTGGTTCCGATGGGAGTGAGGAGGGGGGAGGGTCCTCAGTCCTGACCCCTACCTCACCAAAGGTGTATCTCTCCTGACACCCTTTCCTCACCACTGGCTCATCGCTACTGAACAACCCACCCCACTGGCTCATCACTACTGACCCCCCCCAACACTGACTCATCACTACTGACCCCCCCCCACACACACACACTGGCTCATTGCTACTGGCCTCCCCCAAACACTGGTTCCTCGTTACTGACCCCCCCCCCCACTGGCTACTGACCCCCCCACACACACTGCCTCATCACTACTGACTCCCCACACATACTGGCTCATCACTACTGAACACCCTCCCCACTGACTCAGCTCTACTGAACCCCCCTATCTACTGCCCCTCACTCCCACTGAACCCTTCCTACTGACCGTCACATTCCCACTTGCCCCTCCACACTAATCCTCACCTTTCCCACTGGCCCTTTGTACTGACCCTCACACCCCCATTAGTTTCTTCATACTGGCCCCTATCCCCCAACTGGCTCTTTCATACTCATCCCTAAGCCTCACACTCCCCACTGACCCATCTCTATTGATTCTTAGGCCCCCACTGGTTCCTCTATACTGACCCTAACTCCTCTCTGGCCTGTGTCTACTGATCCTCACCTACCCCTACTAGTCCTTCTATACAGACCCTAACTCACTGCTGGTCCCACTGATCTTGCACAAATTCCTTCCAGCTGACCCTCACTGATCCCCTTCACACCAACTCTGACCTCTCACTGCTCCTTTCCCACTCCCAACCCTCTTTGCCCCACCTCCCCTCCCTTCATCAACCTCCCTACAGGTTAGGGTTAGGGTTAGGGTTAGGGTTAGGGTTAGGGTTAGGGTTAGGGTTAGGCTGATATCACTGTGACCCTCCATGGCCCCTTGGAGACCTTCCTCACTGTCCTCATGCTCACAGGAAACATTATTCACCCATTCTGATCCAGAGCAGGTGGGAAGTACCTGCTGAGTGCTAAGTACTGGACTAAGAGAGAGACACAAACATAAAAGATGGGGGGGGGGGGAATGGCCCTGCCCTCAAGAAGCTTATATTCTATGGGGGAGGAGGAAAGTAAAGGGAAGGCAATGTGGGGAGAGTGAGCTGGGGGCATGACCAAAGGGTTTGGGACAGGGGGCTCCTAGGCTGAGCCTAGAAGAAGGTATAGGGATCCCAAGTAAGAGCTGACTGACTTCACACCTACTGCTATGGACTGGGCACTAGGAGGCCCTGGGAACAATCCCAAAGTATAAGGAATGAGGGGCTCCCTACTCTAGGGAGAAATAACTACCACCCAAATACCTATATGCAGCACAGATACACAGGGACAGAAGAGAGGAGAGAGCCTTCCAAGCATGGGGCACAGCCTAGGCAAAGGTGCAGAGGTAGGAGGTAAAGTGTTCAGTGGGAGCAATATGACAATTTGACTGGATCTTACAGTCCATTGAGGAAGTGATATGAAACCATTATGGAAGGACAGGTTAGATGTGCTATGGCTCTTTGGACAGAAAGCTGATGGACTCAGAGAGCAAGCTAGAGAATGTTTTCTTTCTTTTTTGAACATGGCAAATGAGGGGATTTGTTTTTCATGACTACATACATTTGTAATAGGCTTTGTTTTTCTTGTCTTCTCAATGGGTGAGGGAAGGAGAAGGGAAAGAAAGAGAATTTGATTCCGAGGATTAAATAAAATTGAATTTTTTTAAAAAAGAAAGATTAGAATAGCAATGCAAGATGGCAGAGTAAAAGTAGAAACTTCCTTGAGCTTGTCCCCCAATGTCCAATACCTGTAAAAAGTGACTCTAAACAAATTTTAGAGCTGCAGAACCCACAAAATGACAGAGTGAAATACATTTCTAGCTGAAGACAGCCTGGCAGCCCGACAAGAAGAGGCTATTGCACTGAGCTGGCAGTGGAGCGCATTCCTCATGGGCCATGCCTGCACAGACCAGGCAGGACCAGACTTCAGGGAACCAGATCACTGGCAGCTGTGGTGGTTTCCAGACTTCTCAACCCATAAATGCCAAAGAGAAAGTAAAAGGTCAGAGGGGAAACTCTGTTGGACCTGGGTGAGAGAAGAGCTTGGTCAGACTCCTGCCCTTTGGGTGGTGGAGGTGGTGGTGGCTGCTTCTGGAGCTCCAGATCCACAGATGGTGGGAGGACCAAGCAGCTGATCAGAGGGCAAATGCAGGACTTTCTTTGCTGGTGCTGAGGCAGGATTCTCTTGCTTTGCCCTGCTTGGATCTGGGCCACAGTCTTGGGTGGTGGTCCCGGGGTGAGGAGGAACACTGGCATGGCAGCACTTGTGGTGGCTATGGAGAGGCAGTCCTCCTCACAGTTCTGGGGCAGGTGCCTAGTAGTAGCCCTGAAACTGTTGTGAAAAACCCCAGAAATTTGTGACACAGCAGTCTCCACTCCGGAAACAGAGTTCTACCCTGGCAAAGGGCTCAAAAGTCAAGTAATTGGCAGGGAAAATGAGCAAACAGAGAAAAAAAAATCAGGCTATAGAATGGTTCTTTGGTAAAAAAAAAAAAGAAGATCAAAACAGAACCAGAAGAAGACAAAAAGTCAAAACTCCTGCATCCAAAGCCTCCAAGAATAATATAAACTGGTCACAGGCCATAGAGGAGCTCAAGAGGGATTTTGAAAATCAGGTAAGAGAAGCAGAGGAAAAACTGGGAAGAGAAATGAGAGTGATACAAGAAAATCATGAAAAATGAATCAACAGCTTGCTAAAGAAGACCCCAAAAAATACTGAAGGAAATAACACCTTTTAAAAATAGACTAACTCAAATGATAAAAAAGGTCCAAAAAGCCAATAAGGAGAATAATGCCTTAAAAAGAATTGACCAAATGGAAAAGGAAGTCCAAAAACTCACTCAAGAAAAGAATTCCTTCAGAATTAGAATGGAGCAAGTGGAAGCTAATGACTTTATGAGAAATCAAGATATTATAAAGCAGATCCAAAAGAATGAAAAAATAGAAGACAATGTAAAAGATCTCATTGGAAAAACAACTGACCTGGAAAATAGATCCAGAAGAGAAAATAGTGAAAGCCATGATCAAAAAAAGATTTAAAAAAAGAGCTTAGACATCACCTTTCAAGAAATTATCAAGGAAAACTGCCCTGATCTTACCCTAGAACCAGAGGGTAAAGTGGAAATTGAAAGAATCCACCAACTGCCTCTTGAAAAAGATCCCCAAAAGAAAAGTCCTAGGAATATTATAGCCAAATTCCAGAGTTCCCAGGTCAAGGAAAAATATTACAGGCAGTAAGCAAAATAATTCAGGTATTGTGAGAACACAATCAGGATAACACAAGATCTAGCAGCTTTCACATTAAGGGATCGAAGGCTTGGAATACAATATTCTGGAGGTCAAAGGAGTTAGGATTAAAACCAAGAATCACCTACCCAGTAAAACTAAGTATAATACTTCAGGGGAAAATATAGACATCCAGTGAAATAGAGGACTTTTAAGCATTTTTGATGAAAAGACCAGAGCTGAGCAGAAAATTTGACTTTCAAATACAAGAATCAAGAGAAGCATGAAAAGGTCAACAAAAAAAGAGAAATCATAAGGAACTTATTAAAGTTGAACTGTTTACATTCCTACATGGAAAGACTATATTTGTAACTCAGGAGACTTTTCTCAGTATTAGGACAGTTGAAGGGAATATGTGTGTGTGTGTGTGTATTTATGTATATATGTGTATAAGTGCGTATATGTATACATAGACAGAGGGCACAGGGTTAGTTGAATATGAAGGGATGATATCTAAAAAATAAAATTAAGAGGTGGGAGAGGAATATATTGGGAGAAGGAAAAGGGGAAAGATAGAATAGGGTAAATTGTTTCACATAAAAGAGGCAAGAGAAGCTGTTATAATGGAGAGAAAGAGCAGGGAGGTGAAAGGGAATGAGTCAACCTCACTCTCATTGAATTTGGCTTAAGGAGGGAATAACATACACACTCAATTGGGTATCTTACCTTACAGGAAAGTATCAGGGAAGGGGATAAGAGTGGGGGGGTGATAGAAGGGAGGGCAGATTAGGGGAGTGGGTAGTCAGAAGCAAACACTTTTGAAAAGGGACAGGGTCAAAGTAGAAAATAGAATCAATGGGGGGTGGGATAGGAGGGAAGGAAATATAGTTAGTCTTTCACAACATGACTACTTTGGAAATGTTTGCATAACTACACGTGTATAGCTTACACTGACTTACTTGTTTTCTCAGTGGGGGTGGGTGAGGAGGGAAGAAGGGAGAGAATCTGGAACTCAAAGTTTTAAAAAAAACAAATGTTAAAAAATTCTTTTTACATGCAACCAGGAAATAAGATATACAGGCAATGCTGTATAGAAATCCATCTTGCCTTACAAGAAAGTAAGGGGGAAGGAGGGATGGGGGGATATAAGAGAGGGAAGACTGGTGGAAGGGGTAATCAGTAGGCTTGCCATCTTGGGGTGGGGGGTAGGGGAGAGATGGGGAGGAAATATGGAACTCGAAATCTTGTGGAAATGAATGTTGAAAACTAAAAATAAATAATTTTTTTTTTAAAAAGATGGGGTAGGGGCGGCTAGGTGGCAAACGCAGTGAGTAGAGTGTCGGCCTGGAGTCAGAAGGACCTGAGTTCAGATCCGGCCTCAGACACTTAACGCACACACAAATAAAAACCTAGCCATGTGACCTTGGGCAAGTTACTTAAACCCAATTGCCCTCCAAAAAAGCAAAATAAAATAAAATAAAGAAAGTTGGTGGGTTTAAAAAAAAAAAAGATGGGGTGGGGAGTGCCACTCAGGGAAGAAAGAAAAAAAGATTAGCCCAAGATGAACAGAGGATTTAAATGCCTAACAGGGAAGCTTGCATTTCATCCTGGAGGCAAACAAAGGAGTGATGTGATCAGTCAGTCAGTTAAACAAACATTTAATGAAGTACCTAGTGTTAAGCACTGTACCAATCCCCATGGGTACAAAGAAAGCAAAAACAGACACCAGAATGCCCAGCCCCTGCCCCCAAGTAGCTCACAGTCTAGAGGAGACAATATGCCAATGGTTGTGAACAAAGTAGATGCAGAATAAGTTGGAAAAAAATCCACTGAGAGAAGGTGCCAGCTTTTAGAAGGATCAGGCAAGGCTCTTGTAGAAAGTAGGGGTTTAGCTGGGATCTGAAGGAAGTCAGGGAATCCAGGGGGTGGAGATGAGGAGGGGCAGGAACACAGCCAGAAAAAATGCCTAGAGTCAGGAAAAGGACCAGCCAGGAGGCCAGTGTGGCAGATGTGGCTGGGCCTGGAGTCTGGAAAACTCCTCGTCCTGAGTTCAAATCCAGCCTCAGATACTTCCTAGCTGTGTGACCTTGGGCAAGTCACTTCATCCTGTTGGCCTTAGTTTTCTAATTCTTAAAATGAGCTGGAGAAGGAAATGGCCAATGCCTCCAGTGTCTCTGCAGAGAACACCCAAGAACACCACCTAGCCGCCCCGATGTATTGCTCTTTAAGAAGCTGGCTAGGGGCAGCTAAGTGGTGGAGTGGATAGAGCACTGGCCCTAGAGTCAGGAGGACCTGAGTTCAAATCAGACCTCAAACACTTGACACACTTCCTAGCCATGTGACCTTGGGCAAGTGTCTTAACCCCAATTACCCTCCAAAAAGAAAACAAAACAAAACAATCTGGCCTGATCAGCTTCTGGATCTCCCGAAGCCATGCTCACCTTTATGTCAATAGCATATAATTTAATTAACTGCATCAATAGCATATCATTTAATGGGCTGCATCAACAGCATACAAACCACCCACTCATAAAAGACAAAATTATGCAAGGAGCCACGTGCTTCTACTTCACTACTAGAGTCAATAAATATTTATTAAGTCCCTACTGTGTGCCAGGCACTGGCTGGGGATGCAAAGAAAGGCATAAGACAGTCCCTGCCCTCAAGGAGCTTACAATACAATAGGGAGACAGCACATGAAAAGAAAACTGGGAAATGTATAGGGGCATGATAAAGTGTGAGGCCAGGGTGAGAAGTGGATAAGGAGAATGTTGGGTTTCTGGACAGCATGAAATCCAGGTGGGAAATGACCAGGAGAATTTCCTGGGTGTAAATGGCGCGGGATTTGGGAGCTCTCCAGTGTGGAACTCCATCATCTCTACTCAGAAGGGAGAGGATTCTGAGGAGGTGGGAGTGCCCCTGGGTCCCAATCTTAGTCTCAGAGGCAGGTAAGGATCACAATGGATAGGTACCAAACTTAACTTCAGGAAGACCAGAGCCTTAGACATTTACTAACTGTGTGAACCTGGGCAAGTCATGGAACATCTGCCTGTCTCAGTTTTCTCACCTGCACAATGGGAACAAGAACAGTACCTACTTCCCAAGACTGTTGGGGGAATCAAATTAGATAATATACAGGTCACTGTAGACCTTAAAGTACTATAGAAATGCTAGCTATATCATAACAATTGTCTGACTGTCATTATTGTGGGTTAGTGAGGGACACAGAGAACTAGGACCCAAGAAATCCACTTTGCTTTTGTTGTTGTTTCGGTCTTTGTACTGGGATCCCTAGAGCTGAACATATAGTAGGCTTGCTTCTTAATTGATCAGCTATTCAGAATTCCAGACTGTTTTGCCGCGGTGTGGTAGAGTCAGGGTATGCGGGGTTTTGTGTGTGGCAGACAAAGGGAAATAAGGCCTTTTCCAAACGCACCTTTGAATATATGGCTTCTGGGGAAGCCAGCTGAGAAGCCTGGGGTCGGTAGCATTCCTTAGGAGTCGTGCATCCTTTGACCATCCCCTTTGTTTCTGCTCACAGACAGGGTGTATTCAATTCTAACTGCCTCACATTTTCCTGCCCCCCAGATCTTGTACTGAGGGGGCTGATGCTGGAGAGCCTAGATGCCATGTTACCCCCATCAAAGGCCATTTTATGAGATTTGAGCTGCTGTTTGAACAGGTGGAATATCTGGGAACACAAGCGTGATTACCATCCTGGAGGCAGCAACAGTCCATTGTGTTCAGGGACCGTGATTTATGTACACATCCCCAAATCTATGGGCATCACCTTGGCTCCTAAGCTTCACTTATCGTCCTTTGCAGTCACTATTTTGGTGTCTTTGGGGACCTTCTTTTTACCCGTGATCTCCTTGGGGTAGAAACCCAGTAAGGGGATCTTTCACCTTGATGGAGGCTCCAGCCACTGTGCAGGTCAAGGGGCTACTCTGTGTTGTTCTGGCCTTGTCTCCATCTGGTCAGCAGACTGCCTGCTCCCTAGCCTGATTCCTTCACGTCATCCTGTACCTGGCATATAGTAGGTGCTTAATAAATGATTATTGAGCGACTTTGACTCCTGCCCTGGCCCTTTTCTGGAGCCCTCCTACCCCAATGTCTGTATCTGCTGCTTTTGCTTTCTCGACTGGAAGCTTCTAGCCTCCTGGATGGTGCCTCCCTGCTTATGACCAGTCAGATGCACCTGGGAAGGAGGCTACCGTGTTAACCTCCTCTGATCACAGGACTGCTGTGATCCCTGAGGAAAGGGAGCTGCCCCAAGTGTGGGCCTAGCAGACCTGGACCACTGTGGATTCTCACTTTCCTTCCAGGCCCTGAAAGCCTGCCAATACTCTGGGTGTATTTCTCCCTGGTCCTGGACCAACCCTTCTCTGGAGCCATTAGCCAGCCTCTTGCTGGGGGTGGGGTATAGAGACTTCTTCAGTTTGGAGGGACATGTGGGTCTCCTTGGGCTGCTCTCACCCCCTTTCCTGCCTGCCCCACTTCTTCCTTGGGTGTCTCCAGCTAAAGGGGACACAGCTCACACACACCCAATAATGGGCCAATCATTCCCAGCCTTGATCAGTTCATTATGTTATCCTGGGAAGCAGCCATTCCTGGCAGGGCCTGGCAAGGGCCTGGGAGCACATGCACCACTACTCATGGCTGCCAGCTCTTTTCTAGGCTTGTGTAAAAGGCACCAAGCCGTCCTGTGGCGGATAGAGGCAGCATGGGAAAGACACCAGTCCCTAATGGCAGCAGGGCCTGAGGCAGGTGGAATTCACCTCTGAATCTCAATTTCTTCCTCTCTAAAATGAGGGGAGTAATACACTTATCTCACAGGGCTATGGTGAGAACAAGGGAGGTGATGGATGGGAAGCAGGGTCACCAGAGAAACGTGAGTCAGGGTCAGGGTTAGCTGGAGGCCACGTGGTGCAGGGAAGAGAGGCCTGGCTCCCAAAGCCCTGGGTAGAGTCCAGCCCCTCACCCAGACTGGCTTGTGACCTCGGCACCTCTCTGAGGCTGCTCCTCTGCTGGGAGAGGGCATTCTCTCACTCAGAAGCTCCCCATCTACCTATGAAATCCAAAGTCCACCCCGATTCCACCAGTGCACCCCGTGATGTCAGTAGCTGACAACACCCCCATTTCAAAGAAGAGGCTCGGGGCCAAGGTGGCTTTGTCTAAGGCCCATTGCTAGGAAGAGTCAGAGGAAGGTCTTCAACCCAGGGCCAGGACACCCTGCTTCATGTGACCTACCAAGAATTTGGTCCAGAAAATGTTTTTGCTTTTCCCTTAAGATCAGAAGCACTGACCCTCATGGGATCCTGTCTTCTCTTCATTTCCAATGAGAAAACCCCTAACTTCCTACTCTAGGATCAGGAAGCTGGACTCAGTGGACTGCACCCAGTGAACCCTTCATCAATATTTGTTCAGTGAAGGACTGACTATAATGAGAAGGCTGGTATTGAGGAGAACCTGGAGGCCAGCTGTGTGACCCTGGGCAAGTCACTTAACCTCTTTTTGCCTCAGTTCACTCAACTGTAAAATGGGTGTAAGTCTCGCACCGATCTCACAGGGTGGTGGTGAGCATCACAGATGCCAGCTTCAGAGGTCTTCCATTCAAATACTGCCTGTGTGGCCTTGAGCAAGTCACTTAACTTCCACAGGCCTTGGTTTCCTCATCTGCAGAAGGAACGGTTTGGACCAGATGGACTCTGGTCTCCATCTTCATTTGGCCAAGAGTCAGAATGCCACCTTGTGGCCTTTCAAGATATTGCTATTAAAGACGAATTCAGTCTCAAATGCCTTTCTCTTCATCACCCACCACAATCTGTCTATTTCTTGACCAAAAGTCAAGCTAGACACAGGGACTGGGTGGGAGGGAGAAGGGATGAGAGGGTCCACTCTGGCCTCCTCCCCCCCCTCCCCTTCCCCCTCCTCCCCCTCCCCCTCCTCCTACCCTTCCCCCTCCTCCCCCTCTCCCTCCTCCTCCCCCTACCCCCCTCCTCCTCCCCCTCCTTCCTTTCCCCCTACCCCCTTCCTCCTCCCCCCTCCTCCTCCCCCTCCTCCCCCTCTCCCTCCTCTTCCCCCTACCCCCTCCTCCCCCTCCCCCTCCTCCTACCCTTCCCCCTCCTCCCCCTCTCCCTCCTCCTCCCCCTACCCCCCTCCTCCTCCCCCTCCTTCCTTTCCCTCTACCCCCTCCTCCTCCCCCTCCTCCCCCTCACTCCCCCTCCCCCTCCTCCTCCTTCTCCTTTCCCTCCCTATCCATCTCTGTCTCTCTGTCTCTTTTTCTCCTCTCTCCCTCTCTCTGTCTCTCACATCTGTCTTTCTCTTTCTCCTCTCTCTCTGTCTCTCTCCCCCGCCCCTTCCTCACTGCCCCTAGCCTCTCAAAGATTAAATATGGCTCATATCTAAGGTCTCTAAAAGCCTTTCCTAGTTCTCCTAAAGCCTAGTGCCTTCTGCCTGAGTCTGGTATCTTACCTTTGTTGTGCAGAGAATAAGAGTGAGCTGAGACCTGGGTTAAAGATAAATTTAGGTGTGGATTTATTGATCAAGCTTGTGACTATATACACTCAAATCAGGCAGCCCTGAATTGGGGTACATACAATGCTTATAAAGGCTAAAACCACAATTGGGGAGGGGAATTAGTATAAGCAATGACGCCCAGAAGCCAAGAATTGCCGTTGGTTAGAGCTATAGCTCAGGGCTAATTTGGGCAATATGGTGCAAGGGTACAAGGGTGAGACTTTTCCTGGAAGGGGGCTCCCTCCCAGAACAGGGTGTAGGAACATTGGATAATGGGGACAGGCTAGGGTCATGCTCTGAATATAGGGTGTTCTCTTCTAAAAATAAACTTTAGATAAACTTGTACCATAACAGCAGGACCACTCCTTGTACATAGTGATGATATACAGAATGCTAATTCAGGAAGCAGGGGGTTAGGGGACTATGCCTTGGGCAATACCCAAGACTATGCCTTAAGCTGTTTCAAGCTATTACAGGGTGTAGGATAGAGACAAAGACAAATATAAAGGGGCTAAATGGTGGGCTCCAAATCAGGTGGCGTGTGATTTGGGTTTGGGCACAACACCTTATCCTGCCGGGTGATCTTCAGAATCTTCCTAAGACAATCCAAATGGAAGCTATTCCGTCTCCTGGCCTGGCGCTGGCAGACTGTGCAGGTTTCACAGGCACACACAGTGAGGTCAGCACCACAGCTCTGTAGACCTTCAGTCTGGTAGTCAGTCTAATGTCTTTTCTCTCCCACACTTTCCTTTGGAGCCTCCCAAACCCTGAGCTAGCTTTGGCAATGTGTGCACCAACCTCATTACCAATGTATGTGGCCCTGGTAAGTATAATACCAAACTAAGTGAACTTATTTACAGCCTTCAAAACTCCTCCCTTGGCTGTAGCCAATGGCTGCACATGTGGATGGTGTGGTTTGAATTGTCTTGGGAAGATTCTGAAGATTACCTGGCAGGATCGGCTATCAGACACTGAGGTCCTCAATGGAACTAAGCTCCCAAGCATTCAAACTCTGCTCCAGAGAGCCCAACACCGACGGACTTGCAAAATGTATGCTTCCCCAAAAGACTGTTTTATGAGGAACTCACACAAGGTAGGCATTCGCATGGAAGTCAGAAGAAGTGATACAAAGACACTCTCCAGGATCGATTGTGTGACATGGGAGATCCTGGTGCAGGACCACCCAGCCTGGCAGGTTCACACAGACTATTTGTGCCCACCCCATGGTAGAGCATTCCCATTTCACACTGGACTGAGTGACCACCGCAGATGCACTGAAATTGGACTCCAGTGCAGCGATGGCATTCTGGTCCTCCTTGAGAACCGCCATGGGCCATAGCACCCAGCCTGGAGTGAGGAATACCTGAACTCAGATCTGGCTTCAGGCACTTACTATCCGTGTGACCCTGGGCAAGTCACTTCACCCTGTTTGCCTCAGTTTCTCACCTGTAAAATGAGCTGAAGAAATGGCAAACCCCTCCACAAGTACTCAGATGTTGAAAATTTTAATTCAATAAACATTTATTAAGTGCCTACTAATAAATAAAGAATAAATGCTCTTTGATGGAGTTCTCTTTATGTTCAGCTAGTGAGTGATGTTTAATTGCACATGAATACATGAAGGAAATGGCCAACCACTTCAGTATCTTTTTGAAGAAAAGGCCAGATGGAGCCACGGAGTCAGATGCACCACAAACATGGGGCTGCCCACAGCTGCTTGGATCATCCCTCCGTGAGCCCATGAGCTCCTTGAGAACAGGGATAAGCTTTGTTTACTTAGTGCTCAGATCAGCATCTGGCACACAGTAGGTGTTTAATGAATGTGTATACTAACTGACTGGCTTCTACAAGAGATGCCTTAGTGACTGCATGAGACAGTAGTTCATTTCCTCACCACAGAAAGGGCTTCAGACACTTCCAGGTGGCTTGTTCTGTGTGGACTGATAGCCCCCCCCCCCCAGGAGGAAAAGGGGAGGGGGACTCACCTCCAACCTCTCCACGCCCCAGCTTGGAAGGGATGATGAAGGGCTTCTAAAGGAAACAGAGGAAACACTTCAGTGAGGAAACAAGGGGCCTGAGGGGGAGGAAGAGAGATTTGACGCCTGGTCAGGATATCAGAGAATGGACAAGCCAAGAAGAAAGGAGAGAGAAAAATGGATGAGCCATTCAGGCTGAAAAACACATTTGAGCCTCTTTGTGAAGCTAAGAGACCCGGATGCTCTAAGGAGAAACAAGCTGCTTGTTCTGAAGCCACAAGGCTGCAGAGGCCACGAGTCCACAGAAGCCACAAGATCACACACACACTATGAGGCCACAGAGAGTCGGAAGTACATGGAAACCGAAAGGTCTCAGATGCTACAAGGCCACAGAAGCCATGAGGCCCACAGACACCACAAGGTCACAGACACCACAAGGCCACAGAAAGCCATGAGGCCACAGAGACCCTAGAAGCCATGAGGCCAGGGTGGGCACAGGAAAAACAGAAAAAGGCAGAAAGGAAGAAGAGTGATGATGGTTGCCTTCTCAGGGGGTACTGAGGCCACTTTTCATCAACCTGATGACAATACTAGAAAGCTCAAATCTCTAAGACTTAACTGAGAATCTGCCAGGATTTATCAAAACAATAGACAACTACCCCCTCTTGGTGATTAACTCAGGCTGAAATGGTTCTACCAGAAGGAACTTGAATAAGTATTGACTGTGTTAAGATCCAGCCAACCTCAGCGTGCTACTTCCTGATACACTGAGGCAAAGACCCTAGACAGCACAGAGACATTGGGCTGGGTGGTCAAGTTAGACATTTGTTTTACCTAATTATAAAAACTTGTCTATAACAAAGGTTTTAGTTTTCTTTTGTTCTGGATGATGGGGGTCTGGAAGTGGTAGGGAGGGTAAGAAACCAGATTTTTACTGATTGAAATAAAATAAAATAGAATTTCAAAAAAATATGTCAAGGTCTGGGGCAAAAAAACTGAAGGCCAGTAAACCAGGTCATGTGTCTCCCTGTAAGGGAAGGTAGCAAGAAAGGAAGATTAATGTAGGAAACAAACAGCTGGTTAAAAGTGTGACATCTGGTTTGAAAGTTCTCTGTACCACAATCCAAGCATAATTGTTAAGAACATGTGTATTAAGTTGATGTAAGTGGAATAAAAGTTTTATGAATGGACTTTTCAACTACTTTCTCTACAGCTTTTCATGTAAATCAGATCTTTAGTTCTGAAACTTCTGTAAAGGAAATTGTACATTTTGAAGATTTACTTCCCTCTGGTAGCTATATAATGGGCTTTAAAAAAAAAAAGTTTAAGTGTAAAATTATCAAATGGCAAGAGTTCCATGTGTTCCATATTGTTCCAAACATTGCTCCCCTCTCCACCACCCTGATTTTCAGTTACTCTTTTAAAATAAAAGGTGGTGGTCTGAATAAAATCATATGTTCCACTTAAATTTTTGTTATGGCATTTTTCTAACTTACGGAAGCTACAAGTCTCATGGTCTGTGGTGACGGTTAACTATCAGGTCTGTGCTTCCAAAGTCCCTCTTTAAAAGAATTTGTTGCTGTTCTTATAGTCTGCCTTGGATTTTAATCCCATATTCCAATTTGTCAGGTATACCTTTTAGCCTTTTCTCCTTCTGCCTTGTCACCAACCACACTCCTATTCTGGTGGTGGAGGGGGGGAGGGTGTTGTGTGGGGAAAGATAGCATGATATTTCTGGCTTCGGTATCTGAGATTCCTTTCTTCCTTTGCTTGCATCCCACAAACTTCTTGCCTCTATTCTTATTTCCTCTGGGAAATCTTCCCTTAATTTAGTGAGATATAGTGGCTTTTTTTTTTTAATCTCACTCTAAACCCTACCCTGAATGGTCTGTTTATTGTCTGCCTTAAACTCTTCCCCTAACCCAGTCCTCTCACCAAGTGATGGTGGGGCTAAGTTATACCCAAAGCTCACACTGCAAAATCTTCCCCTCACTTCCCTTGTAGAAAACACCAAACACAAACTACCATTTAAAGAGAGAGGTGTATTTTTTGTTATAGAATGTAAGCTCCTCAAGGGCAGGGACAATGTTTTCTGTATGTTCTATTGTGCCTAGTACACTGTAAATGCTCAATAAATATTGATGATGGGAAAAAAAAAGAAAGTTCTCTGTACCGAGGCTTAAGATACCGGCACGACAGATTGGATAGACTGGTTTAAAAATATACATGGATGTATTTTCTGAGCATCTTACAAATCCAATTAAAAGGTTATTAAAAAGGATGAAGGAGGGAGAAGACTTACTACGTGTATTCCCCAAGCTAGAAACTGTAAAGAGTGGTGATTAATAAATGATGACAACAGCTAGCATTTATACAGTGCCTGCTGTGTGCCAGGCAGGTGCTAACGGTTTTATGATCACTATCTCATTTGATCTTTTCAACAAGCCTGAGAGGGAGGGGCTGCTATTACCCCCATTTTACAGATGAGGAAAACTGAGACAGAGGTTAAGGGGCTTGCCCAGGTCACACAGCTAGCATCTAAGGTTAGACATGAACTCAGTCTTCCTGACTCCATGCCCAGAGCTCTACCCCCTGGACCCTGGAGGCTTGGTGGGATGAAACCCAGGGTTCTGGCCAAATATGCCTTTGTTCAAGGGAAGTCACAGGAGGGACTTGGGAGGGCCCAGAACCAAGATGGTGGATGGGAAGGAACTCCTCCACCATCAAATTTGCAGCCAGACCTAGAAAACACACCGGACCACATCACGATCAGAAAGTCTAAGAAAAACCAGGATCAGGGTGAGTTGCTTTCCCAGGCCCAGGGCTGGGCAGCTCCTGAGGCTGGGGTGGATGAGCACTCCAGGGCTGGAAGAGGCTGTGCAGCAGGGAGGAGCAGGAACTTTGGCAGAGTCTCAGAACTCATGTGACCTGCCAGTGGCGGTCAAGGTGGCCTGAGGAGGGGCCCTGCTCTGGGCCTGGCTTTTCAGGCTCAGGAGTGGTTGGGGGCCATAGGCTCTGCCAAGTGGTCTTTACAAGACTAACAACTGGGAAAGACTTGGGAACTATGATCAGGGCAACCAGATGGCGCAGTGGATACCACCAGGCCTGCAGTCAGGAAGAGCTGAGTTCAAATCCAGCCTCAGACACCACCCCGGGCAGGAGCCTCCAGATCAGTGAAGACCAAAGTCCTGATTCCCCAATGCAGAACAGAGCGCTTCCTGGGGAAGTTCCAGAAGGGATGGGTCATCAGAGCGGGGCTGGAAGGAGAGGGGAGGCATCGCAATCAGAACACGGGGATGCACTGGCCGGTGTGGCCGGAGCCCAGGAGGACCCTGAGTCCCTTCATTCAGAAGCCCCAGAACAGCGTTCCATCAGTGAACATTTATTAAGCACCCACTGTGTTGCGGGTCCAGGCACGGCCAGCAGACGTGGTCAGACCTCGGAGGGGCCCCCCCCCCCTGGCCCGTGCCTCAGTTTCCCCAACTGTGTAATGGGCACAGGCGTGTTCTAGTCCACCTGGTGCGGAGATAAAGGCGCGCAGGGGCTGGGGGGCGGGGCAGTTACTGCCCCAGGCGGCCCCTGGGATGTTGGGGAGGCAGAGCTGACCACAGGTGTCACAACTGTCCTCACCTGGGCGCCCACTGTTCAGGGGAAGAAAGGCGAGACCACAAGGAGGGGGCAAGGCGAGGGCATCGCGCCCCGCACAGGCGCAGTCAGCTTCTGCCCTCCCCCCATCCCCAACCGCCGCCGCCGGACCCAGCTCCTTTGGGGGGTTGACCTCGCGCCCCTCTCCCACTGCACTGTTCTTGCGCAGGCGCAGTATCCTCGCGCCTGGCGTCCCGCGCCTCGCGCCTCGTGGCTCCCTCCCTGCGCGCGCACCTCAGTCGGGCTCAGCCAATGGACGGCGGCGCTCGGGAGGCTCGGCCAATCAGAGGGCGGCGCGCAGCGGGAGGTGCGCCCGAGAGCCCTGCGCGCCTTCAGTCGGTCGTTGGTCGTTGAGGGCTGCGGTGTTTTTGTCGGTGTTGGTGTCAGTGTCGGTGTTCCATCATGGTAGGGGCGGCCGGGCCCCTGGCGGACCCCGGCCCCGACCCGCCTCCCTCCTCCAGTCCTTCCCACTTCGGGTTCTCTGCCCGACCCCTGCCCTGGGTCGCCGGGAGCCGCCCCGGGGGGAGCCGCCCCGGGAGAGGGTGGGGGAGGGCCCTCCAGGGTCGAGGAGTAAGGGGAGGATTGAGGCTTTGGAGTGGGGGGCTCCAGGGAATCGAGGAGGGTCCTCCCCCACCTCAGAGGGTGGCGCCTCGAGGATCAAAAGAACCGAGAGGGAGGAGGGGACCCTAAAGACTGACGGATGGGGGGGGGGGCGGCGCTGAGGCCTGGGGCAGGGAAACGTTAGAAAGGCTGGGGCAGAGCGGCCCAGCAGGGGGTCGTCCTGAAGCGCCTTGAGAAGGCCTCACCCCAGGGGAGAGAGGCCGGGGAGGGGGAGGGGCGCGCCTCCGTTTTACCCAGGGAGACTGAGGCCCGGCCTGCCAGGCCACGGCTCTGCCAGGACCAGGGCTGAGACCCGTGTGGAGTGAGCTGTGAGAGGGTAAAGTAGCAGGCAGGTTGATGGATAAGAGAGGGCACCATGGGAAATGGATCAGGGAGATGGTGTTCAGCTGCCGCTGGTGAACCAGTGCAGCCGAAAGGGGGAGGGAAGGGAAAATGGGGCAAGGAGTTTTAGAACCAGTGTCTGATAAAGGCTTCATTTCTGAACTATATGCAGAACTGGGTCAAGTTTATAAGAGTACAAATCATTCCCCAATTGATAAATGGTCAAACGGTAAGAACAGGCAGTTTTCAGAGGAAGAAATTAAAGATATCTGTAATCATATGAAAAAATGCTCTAAGTCACTACTGATGAGAGAAATCAAATCAAAACAACTCTGAGGTACCACATCTCACCAGTCAGATTGGCTAAGATGACAAAACAGGGAAATGATAAATGTTGGAGAGGATGTGGACAAATTGGAACACTAATGCATTGTTGGTGGAGTTGTGAACTGATCCAACCATTCAGGAGAGCAATCTGGAACTATGCCCAAAGGGCTATAAAAATGTGCATACCCTTTGACCCGGTAATACCACTTATAGGGTCATATCCCAAAGATACAAGGGACCTGTATGTACAAAAATATGTATAGCAGCTCTTTTTTTGGTAGCGAAGAATTGGAACTCAAGGGGATGCCCATCAATTGGGGAATGACTAGACAAGTTATAGTATATGAATGTAATACTACTGTATTACATTGAAATGAGGACCAGACAGACTTCATAATAACCTGGAGAGACATATAAACTGATGCTGAGTGAGGGGAGCAGAGCCAGGAGAACTTTGTACACAATCACAGACACATCATATCTGTGATGACTGACATTGACGGACTGGGCTCCTCTCAGCAATGCAGGGTTATGAGACAGCTCCAAAGGACTCATGATGGAAAGGGATATCCACATCCAGAGAAAGAACTGCAGTGTCTGAATGCAGACTGAAGCAAACTACTTGTTCTCTTTTGTTTTGTTCCTTTTTTCTCATTCATTCCATTGGTTATAATTCTTCTTTACAGCTTGACTAATGTTTGGTGTGAAGGCATTTGTAGAACGTATATTGGATTGCATGCTGCCATGGAGGGCAAAGGGGAGGGGGAGCTCAAGGAATTGTGGGACTGAATGTTGTAAACTAAAAGTAAATATATATATATAAAAAAGCCCTAAAGTAGTATAGAAAGAAGGGTAAAGTGGGTATTTTTGATTTTCCTATAAACATTTATTACCTGGAAGATAATTGTAATTTTGTATTTTTGCTCATAGCGTGAGTGTATCTCCATCCATGTTGGACAGGCAGGGGTTCAGATTGGCAATGCCTGCTGGGAATTGTATTGTCTCGAGCATGGAATTCAGCCTGATGGTCAGATGCCAAGTGATAAAACCATCGGTGGTGGGGATGATTCCTTTAACACATTCTTCAGTGAGACTGGGGCAGGCAAGCATGTGCCCCGAGCTGTGTTTGTGGACCTGGAACCAACTGTAGTTGGTATGTATTCAAACAGTTGAATTAAGATTTTAACTACAATGATAGAGGAACCTCCTGTTTTCTCTTCTAAATCCATTTGTAAGACATGTACAAAAGTGTCTGAGTGTCCCGTTTGGGCATGGTATTGAAAGTGGAGGGAAATTAAGTGGAGAAGGAAGGCAGTATTCTGGGTAACACAGGGCCATGACAGCCTAGGGGGATGGGGACCAAAGGCAAGCCAGTAAACATGTAATCACATACCCACTGTGTGCAAGGCTGATCCAGTCTTGTCATGTCACCATAATTGTCTCAGGATTCATAGTTATATGTGCAAAATCAAAAGTTAGCAATCATTTCTTAAGTGCTTATATGTGCCAAGGACTGTGCTGAGTGCTGGGGATACAAGGTAGGCAAAGGTTCTTTAGTCTGTGCCTCATGAACATTGTTAGCTGATTGGAAGCAGTGTTCAAGCTGAAAAACTAACATTTATGAAGCCCTTCCTGTATGCCAATGTTAATCTTAGAATTTTGTCGATGAAATTACTATCTGTTGACTTTGTCTCCCCAAGGCCCTCAGTGCCTCATCATATCATTGGAAATGACAGACGTTCTCAAAGACTAAAGCTCCAGAGCACTTAGTTTTCTAAAATCGGTTTCTGCTTTAATGGTAGTTCTGTATTACAAACCTATGTACCTGCAATGCAGGATTCTTTCAAGAGACTCAAGGAGATTGCTGGTTCTTTCGGCCCAGCAAGGAACAACCTTCTTTTTCCTCTTTTTAGTGAAAAAAAAAAAGGGGGGGGGAAGGGGGGGACGATTAACAATTAGCTGTCCAAAAGTAGAATCAGATTCCTTAGGATACAGGGGTTTTCCCATCACGAGAGGGGTTTAAATGATGCCTGAATAAGCACTTACTATATAAATATCCCTGGGTAGGGACAACTGGGACTAAATTCTCTTCTGGGTCTTAAATCAGGTCTGAGGCCTATGATCCTGGCTAAAATAGGACGTTTTTGTAATTCAGGGAAGGAGTAATGGGAAACCAAAATGTTATAGAGCTTGGGCTAAAGAGGTATAAAAGGCACTCACACACATACACATGGTCACATGCACACACAATTCCCATAGTAATCCTGTTTATACTTAGCCTCATAGGTCTTAATCTTAGAATTTTTAAACTATTTCCTGTTGGAGAATCAATATCTGTGACAAGTTGGCCATTGAGAATATGACTCATTGTTGTGTTATGTATCATTATCGTAGGCAGCCAGGTGGTACATGGACAGAGCACCAGGTCTGGAGTCAGGAATGCATCTTCTAAGTTCAAATCCAGCCTTACACACTTACTAGCTGTGTGGCCTGGGGCGAGTCGTGTAATGTAACCCTGTTTTCCTCAGGCTTCTCATCTGTAAAATAAGTGAAAAGGAACTGGCAAGCCGCTCCAGTATCTTTTCCAAGAAAACCCCAAATAGGGTCATGACGAGTTGGACATGTCTAAAATGACTGACTAGCATTATGTATCATTTATGATTATAACATGATATGTATCATCTGTGTCATAATATGGATCTGTAAAGAAACCTTATAGAACAAAGGGTTGGCCCAGATGTCCCAATGAAGGGAAAATTAGAGCCTGGAGGATTTGAATGTACTACATTATACCTGAAATAACATACCTGGGTTCAGGGATGATCTGTGCTATGTTATAATATTAGTGCTTCTCTTCTCTGTTGGGGGATGGTAAGCGGGAGTTGGCTATAGCTGCATTGGGGGCCTTAATGGTTAAGCTAGGTTTCTAGTGTTCTGTGATTTGGCAATGTTCCCCAGTTGAGCTTGCCACCTTCCACCTCCATGAATAAACATGGGCTTTCCCCTGGGCCAGAATTCAGATTCCTGGTCTTCCTTCCTGGCTGTACTGCAGTTACTGGCCCCTCCCCCCTGCAACTGAAAATGATCTCTCCCTCTTTGGACCATCATAGCTAATTTGGATCATTTTCCCTCTGGTTCCCTGCTGAGAACCACACTTGCCTGTGTACCTGTTTCCCTGCTCCTTGGTAGGGGGAGCTTTTGGTTTTGACTTTAAATGCACAGTGAGCACCAAAGGCCATCTGGTGCAACAGATACAGAAACTGAGGGCTGAGGTGCATTGACTTGACCAAGGCAATAAGTGGTGATAGCACTAGGATTTGAAGTCAGGCCTTCTGTAGCACAGTTTCTACGGAGCCACACTTGCAGATGTTTGTTCAGCTCTTAACTTGACAGTTTCTTGTTCTCCTTGGTCTTGTTCAGCAGCTCCTGAGCTATGCCCCCTTTGCCTTCAGCCTGGCACTTGCCTTCTCTCATTTTGACCAGTCAGCTCCTGGTTTCCACCCAAGTCTGTCTTCCCTTCTCCTAGAGCCATCTCTTCAGTTTCTATTCTGTAATCCTGCTTGATCCTTCTCAGCCAAGCCTTCTGTATCCTCCTGATTTGTCCTCCACCTCTTCTTGTAGCCAGGAAGGAAAACCTGGACCAATGCTCTGGCCTGCAAGCTTGTTAGCCTTCATATTGCCCTCCATCTCTCCTGCCCAAATTCAGCCTTAGATAGAGTGCTGGGTCTGGAATCAAAAAGCCTTCAGTTCCCATGGGCCCTCAGTTGTGTGCTTCCTAGTTGTGTGCTTCCTTGGCCTGGTCACTTCTGCCTGTCTCAGTTTCCTCATCTGTGAAGTGAGGATGATGACAGCACCTGCTTCCTAGAGATTCCTACTAGCATTTCCCCAGAACACTTCAAAGTCTGCCGAGTGCTTGGACAACCGGGGTCTTTATGTCCTCACAGCAGCCCGCCTTGTTAGGATCAGATGCCGTCCGGTCACGTCTGGCTCTCTGTGACTCCAGGGCCATAGCATGCCAGGTCCTTTTGTCCTGTGCTGTCTGTCAGTCCAGGCTCATTTTTGTTGCTTCCATGATGTTGTCCTTCTCATTCTGTCCCATGCTTTTCCCCTTTTGCCTTCAATCTTTCCCAACAACAGGGTCTCTTCCAGGGAGGTCTGTCTTCTCATTCTGTGGTCAAAGTATTTAAGCTTCAGCTTGTGTAAAAATTTGACCTTCCAGTGAATAGTCTGAATTAATTTCTTTAAGTATCAACTGATTTGATTTCCTTGCTGTCCAAGGGACTTTCAAAAGTCTCCTTTGGCACCACAATTCAAACGCATTGATTTTGCAGTGCTCAGCTTTCCTTATAATCCATCTCTCACAGCCATGCATTGCCATGGGAAAAACTATAGCTTTGACTATGTGCAGACCTTTGTTGGCAAGGTGTGATGTCTCTGCTTTTTACTATGTTGTCCAGATTTTCTATAGTTTAACTTCCAAGGAGCAAGTGTCTTAATTTTATGGCTGTACTCGCCATCTGCAGTGATTTTTGAGCCCAAGAATATAGGATCTGGCATTACTTCCATTTCTTCTATTTGCCAGGAAGTGATGGAAGCAGTTGCCAAGATCTTAGTTTTTTATTTACCTCTTTTTTTATGTTAAACTTCAAGCCAGCTTTTACAATCTACTCTTTCACCCTCATAAAGAGGCTTTTAATTCGTCTTCATTTTCTGTGATCTAAGGTTGGTGATATTTCTCCTGGCAACCTTTCTGGCTTTTGATTCCTCCAGCCTGGTATTTCACATGATGCACTCTGCATGTAAATTACATAAATAAGGGATAATATGCAGTCTTGTCATACACCTGTTCCCATCTTAAACCAATCAGGTGTCCATTCTCAGCTCTAACTGTTGTTTCTTGGCCAATGTGCAGGTTCCTCAGGAGACAAGACCATCAGGTCTTCCAGTCTCTTAGAGGACTTGCCATATTTTGTTGGGATACACACAGTCGAAGGCTTTGGTGTCGTCAGTGAAGCAGAAGTAGATGTTTCTCTGGAGCTCTCTTGCTTTCTCCATAATCCAGCAGATGTTGTCAGTTTGGTCTCCAGTTCCTCTGCCCTCCTGCTCATTCTCGGTTCATGTGTTGCTGAAGCTGAAGCATGACCTTGTTCACTTGCTCAGTAATTTGAACCTTCCTCGACAGTGCCCTTCTTTAGGATTGGGATGTAAACGGATCTTTTTCAGGCTGGTGGCTACTGTGGGGTTTTCCAGATTTGCTGCATATAAAGTGCAGCAGTTTAATAGCGTCATCTTTTGGGGGCTTAAATGGCTTAGCTGGAATTTGGCCACCTCCACCAGCCTTGTTGTTTGCAATGCTTCTGCAGGCCCACTTGACTGCATTCTCCAGGATATCTGGCTCGAGATCAGTAACCATAGTGTGCGTCAGTGGTCATCAGTGATGCTAAGATCTTCCTTGTATAGTTGTGGGTATTCTTGCCACCTCTTCTTAATATCTTCTGCTTCTGTTAAGTCCCTACCATCTTGGGCTTGTAATCATGCCCGTTTTTTTGCATGAGATGTTTTCTGTCGTATTTCTGATTTTCTTTGCAATCTCTCATCTTTCCCATTCTGTTGTTTTCTTCTGTTTTCTTTGCATTGCTCATTTAAGAAAACAGCATCTCTCCTTGCTACTCTCTGGAATTCTGCATTCAGTTGGCTGTATCTTTCCCTTTCCTTTTCCCTTCTTTCCTCAGCTGTTGGTAAAGCCTCATGAGACACCATTTTGTTTTCTTGCTCATTTTCTTTGGAAAGTTTTTTATTGCTGCCTCTTGTACAATATTGGGAATCTCTGTCTACAGTTCCTTAGGAACTTGTTTATCTACCAGCTTTAAGGAGATACTTGTAAAGCTCTTTGCAAACCTCAGAACTATCTACGAATGCTAGGTATTGTTGATTACTAGTTGAAATTCCAAGTCACCTGTACAGTTTCCTTTTTATTCACCTAAGTCTCCTCTCTCTTCCAACTCTTTATTCTGCAACATTCTCCCAGAGAAGTTTTCTGAATCTCAGATTCTTTTTTTTCACCAGCCTTTAGTAAGCATACACTCCTTTGCAGAATCTGAAGTTGTTTCTGTACATGAGCACACTGAGGAAAATCAAACAAGTGAAATAACCAGCCCTAAACTTTCTCTTGACATAGATGAAGTCCGTACTGGCACATACAGGCAGCTTTTCCATCCTGAACAGCTGATAACTGGAAAGGAGGATGCAGCCAACAATTATGCCCGAGGCCATTATACCATCGGCAAGGAGATTGTGGATCTGGTCCTTGATCGGATTCGAAAACTGGTAAGAGCCCAGTGACCTCATGAAACAATCTTAGAGTCAAGAGCTGTGGATTCAGGTCTTGTCTCAGTATTGACTAGATGCATTTCCATTGCAAACCTTAACGTGCTGTACACATCCCAACTCTTGTTACCCCTTGGCAGAGAGCTTCTTTAAACCCCATTCTGACTTAATGCTATTTATTTTATTTATAGATGGCATAACTAGTATTCCAAAGTTTTGCAAAGCACTTTAAGCAATAAGCATTTATTGACTACCTGCTATATTCCAGGCACTGTGTTGGGGATAGAAAGATCCTCTCCAAGGGCTTATATTTGAATGAAGGAGACAGCAGGCACATTTTATAAGTATATGCAAAGCCCAGCGTGACCCTGAGGGGAAGAACCTAGTTGCTGGGCAGCTCAAGAAGGCAGAAGGTTGCACATGAGTGGAAGGAAACCAAGGGTACCAGAGGGTAGAGGTGAGGTGGGGCTGCATTCCAGGCCTGAGGACAGAGTGTGAGGGAGTGCTGTTTGGAACAGTTGGAAGGCCAGTGTGACTGGGCCAGAGCCTGGGCACAGAAAAAGGCAGTGGAGGGGTGGGTGGAGAGACATCAGCTAAGCATTTGGTGATGTGGGGCTGAGCTTAGGAGAGATGGGGTGGGTGTATAGCCCAGGAGTCATCAGCACAGATGTTAAATCTCTAGGTGCTAATGTGGTTACCAAGTAGGAGAGTATAGAAAGAAGAGGACATGGGTGGAGTCTGGGGGCATCTACACACCCTGTTAGGGCCAGGACTCTGATGAGAGTAGAAAGTGTATCTGGGGAGCTGGGGGTGGTTGGCAGTGCTCTGAGCTGCAGAGGGGCTGTCTTCATCTGAGCCAAGGTCCTTCTGGCCCCGGGCTGACTGCTTTTTGCATTGGTGACATCTTGTTTGTTGGAATTCAGCAAACATTTGTCCTGACAGATAAAGCATAAGGAGGAGCAAGGGTTCCAAAAATAAATGATGGGGCGGCTAGGTGGCACAGTGAATAGAGCACCAGTCCTGGAGTCAGGAGGACTTGAGTTCAAATCCAGCCCCAGACACTTAACACGTACTAGCTGTGTGACCTTGGGCAAGTCACTTAGCCCCAGTTGCCCTCCAAAAAGCAAAAAATAAATAAGTGACAGCTCCAGCCCTCGGGACACCTTCAGTCTAGTAGGGGAGGTATGATGTGGATGATATCTGCCTACATCTACCAGCTCAGCTGTCCCTTCCATGCCTTGATTGGGGGGTGATTATAAGTTGAGGTGGGAGCTGCCCACTGTGCATGCTGAGCTGCTTCCTGAAGGATGGAAGCAGGTTCTCTTTGGCTTCTTAGAGTGTGCTGAACTGAGGGTCACTGAAGGAGGTCTTGTGTGGAGGAAGTCTTGTTCACAAACAACTCAAAAGTACACAGTGCAGTGAAACTTGAGGAGGGGCAGTGGGAGGAGGCAGTTGGGAACAGCTTCATGAGGAGGGAGGTGGCACTGAAGCTGGGCTTTGAGGTCAGAAGTAAGGAGCAAGTCCATCGTAGAGATGAGTAGAGGTGTGGAGATGGAGAGCGCCAATGAGTCTAGGGAAATTTTTCTGGTTCCCCTACTTTTTAAAAAAAATTAGCCATGTAGCATTTTATTTTTGCCCAGTTACATGTTGAAATGATTTTTAACATTTGTTTTTTTTTTTTTAACTGAGGACAAGCTTTTTTAATTATATTTGCAAATTAACATAGCCTGTACAACAGGATCAGATCTTTAGATCAAATAATTGTCCAGAATCCAGTAAAATGGTAGTCATTGATGTAATCACTGAAGCAAGATCCATAAATATAACTTAGTCCAGCTTGATGAAGCCGATGTCTTTGGCATACTGCCGGAAGCACTGGCGGCACATGTTCAGGCCGTACTTGCGTATCAGGCCATGCCGGTTCGAACAGACGCGGCACGACCGAGAGCCCTGGCCGAATTTGCGAGGGTGGCTCCAGTAGAGCTGCTGGTGACCCATGGCGCCACTCGCAAAGAGCAGAGACGAAAGGCTTAACATTTGTTTTTAAAACTTTGAGTTCCAGGTTCTTTCTTTTTCTCCCTCTCCATGCCCGCCCCCCTCATTGAAGAGGTAAGCAGTTAGACACACGGTATACCGTGTAGTTGTAGAAACATCCAAAATAGTTATGTTATGAAAGGAAACAGGAAAATAAAGTAAAAGAAAGTCTGCTTCAGTCTGTACTGAGACACCCTCAGCTCTTTCTCAGGAGAGCATTTTTCATCACATGTCCTTCTGGGTTTTTCTGAGAGCATCCTGCTCCTCATTCCATCATAATCATAGGCCACAACTTGTTCGGCCATTCTGCAATTGATGGATGTCCCCTCAATTTCTAATTCTTTGCCCCCAGAAAAGGGTTGTTATAAATATTTTTGTACATACAGGTTCTTTTCTTTTTTGTTTTTTATCTCTTTGTGTAAAGCCCTAGAAGTGGTATTGCTGGATCAAAGGGTGTGCCTGGTTTTATAGCCCTTTGGGCTATAAATTCCAAATTGCTCTGCAGAATGGTTGAATCAGTTCACAACTCCACCAGCAGTGCATTAATGTCTTTTTCCCACATGCCTTCCAACATTTGTCATTTACGTTTTCTGTTTTATTAGACAATCTTAATAGGTATGAAGGTAGTACCTCAGAATTGTTTTATTTGCATTTCTCTAATCAGTAGTGGGTTAGTATGTTTTTTCTCATGTGGCTATAGATAGCTTTGATTACTTCACCTGAAAACTGATTACCTCTTTTGATTATCAATTGGAGAATGTCTCTTATTATAAATTTGACTCAGTTCTCTGTATGTTTGAGAAATGAGGCCTTTATCAGAGAAACTTGCTTTGGGATTTTTTTTTCCAGTTACTGTTGCTAATTGTATTTTCCTCCATCCTATTCCTCCCACCCCCATTTATTCTGTTCTTTCTCATTTTACCTACCCTGTCCCTCCTCAAAAGTGTGTTGCATCTGACTACTCCCCCCCCAATCTGCCCTTCCTTCTATTGATCCCCCATTCTCTTCACCTCTTATTTTACTGTAGTGTAAGAGAGATTTCTATACCTAATCAGATATGTTATTCCCTCCTCAAGCCAATTCTGATGAGAGAAAGGTTCACTCACTTCCCTTCACCTTCCCTGTCTTCCCCTTCACTTGTAGAAGCTTTTTCTTCTCTTTTATGTGATAATTTACCCCATTCTACTCCTTTTCTCTTTGTCCCAGTACAATTCTTCTCACTTCTTAATTTTATTTTTTAGGTTATCCATATCCTTTAGATTATCCATATCCATATCCTTTCATATTGAACTTAACCTGTACTCTCTGTCTATATAGACTCCTTCTAAGTACTCTAATAACCAGAAAGGTCTTATGAGTTACAAATATCATCTTTCCCATGTAGGGAATATAAACAGTTTAACCTTAAGTCTCTTAGGATTTCCCTTTCCTGTTTACCTTTTTATTCCTCTCTTGCTTCTTGTATTTGAAAGTAGATTTTCTGTTCAGCTTTGGTCTTTTCATCAAAAATGCTTGAAAGTCTTCTCTCTCATTGAATGTCCATTTTTTTCCCTTGAAGGCCTATACTCAGTTTTGCTGGATAGATGATTCTTGGTTGTAATCCTTGCTCCTTTGCTCTTTAGAATATCATATGCTAAGCACCACCTACTTAACATGCTAGGTAACCTGAGTGCTTTGATGTTATTCCTTGGTGGGTAGAAAAGCTAGGGCTGGGCTTGATTCTGTGGCAGTGATGGCCTTACACATTTGGGATAGGTGGCTAAGAGTAATTTTTTTTCATCTACTTCCATTCAGATGGAATGGAGTGTGTTTTAGGTGAAAGTTTTGGAAAGGACCCAGTGAGACTATCTAAAATCACTTTCTAACACTGTTGGATAAGCCAGTGTTTAGCCACTGGGTGGGAGCTCTGGGAGCCTGCTGGTGCCCTTGCCACTCCTGGGGCTGATGGGGTTTGTCCCCCTTCCTCCCTCAGGCGGATTTGTGCACTGGGCTGCAGGGCTTCCTCATCTTCCATAGCTTTGGAGGAGGCACCGGCTCTGGCTTTGCCTCCCTGCTCATGGAGAGGCTCTCCGTTGACTACGGCAAGAAGTCCAAGCTTGAATTTGCCATTTACCCAGCACCCCAGGTTTCCACGGCGGTTGTGGAGCCCTACAACTCCATCCTCACCACTCACACGACCCTGGAACACTCCGACTGTGCCTTCATGGTCGACAACGAAGCCATATATGACATATGTCGGCGTAACCTCGATATTGAGCGGCCCACGTACACCAACCTGAATCGTCTGATTGGGCAGATCGTCTCCTCTATCACGGCTTCCTTGCGCTTCGATGGGGCGCTGAACGTCGACCTGACAGAATTCCAGACCAACCTGGTGCCTTATCCCCGTATCCACTTTCCCCTGGCGACCTACGCTCCTGTCATATCAGCCGAGAAGGCGTATCACGAGCAGTTGTCTGTGGCAGAGATCACCAACGCCTGCTTTGAGCCGGCCAACCAGATGGTCAAGTGTGACCCCCGCCATGGCAAGTACATGGCCTGCTGTATGTTGTACCGAGGGGACGTGGTCCCCAAAGATGTGAACGCTGCCATTGCCACCATTAAGACGAAGCGTACGATTCAATTTGTGGATTGGTGCCCCACTGGATTCAAGGTAATCTGGGCTCCCTGGGGTCATGTTTGAGGGGCATGAAGTCGCAGATTTAGGAAAATGCTGTATGCAGTCCCCTGAGGGCACTTCTTTGGCCCTGCACACATTGGGCAGGAAGTAGACCCCAAGTGTGATGTTGTATACTTGAGAGGCTCGTTTGGCTCAGCTTTTGTCACCCTGGAGATATCTGGAATGCCAGGTCCTCAAAGATGAGGTATCTGTAAATAGAATACAAAACTGGAGGAGAGCTGGGGGTGCAGGGTACCGTGAGAGTGAGTGTTGGCAGCAGCCTGAGGTCATGTACTGCTAGATGGAAGTCAGGGAGGGCTTCCAGGAAGAAGAGGCTGAGCTGAAGGGTGGGGGTGGGGGTGGGGTGTCACCTGGCAGAGATCAGGGGAAGGCACTGCAAGCATAGGAAGCAGCCAGCCCCAAAGGCACAGCTTTGGGAGGGTGAAGAATATGTTCTCAGGAGGAGTTTGCTTCAGGTGTGCTTTTCCATAGGATAGGCTTCTACTGGAGCCTGGGCACTGCCTGTATTGTTGAGTAGGACAGAGGGCTGGACGTGGAGTTGGTGCCATGGTCCCTGGCTGCCCCACAGCTCCTGGACTTGGTGCCCTTGAGTCTGCCATTCCCACAGTGCCCACCTCAGTGGTTAGTGTGTGCACACTTCGAGGGCTCTCTGAACCTGCCATTAGGTTCAGAATGTGTTAGCCCACACCTTGGCAACACTGGCACTTGGGCATGTGAAAGCTCCAAGGCAGCTGATGTAAAATTACAGGGTGGAATTAATAGCACATTTTCAGCATCTCTTTGTTTGAATAGAAAACCTTACCCTTGGAAGGTCAAAGCACTAGCCTGGATTTGTGCCTGAAGCAGCGAATGGGAGGACGTTTGTGGGCTAGTTTTGTGGTGTTGTGACACAATCTGGGGAGAATTTATGAATGAGAGGAGTCAGGAGAACAGAAGGGCCCCAGGATCAGAGTCTTAGTGATTACTAGTGATAGTTTAACATTGACAGTTTTTTCCCCCTCTCCTTGACAGGTGGGCATCAACTACCAGCCCCCCACCGTGGTGCCCGGTGGCGATCTGGCCAAGGTGCAGCGGGCCGTGTGCATGCTGAGCAATACCACGGCGATCGCAGAGGCATGGGCACGGCTGGACCACAAGTTCGACCTGATGTACGCCAAGCGGGCCTTTGTCCACTGGTACGTGGGGGAGGGCATGGAGGAAGGCGAGTTCTCAGAGGCCCGGGAGGATCTGGCGGCTCTGGAGAAAGATTATGAAGAGGTGGGCGTCGACTCAGTGGAGGCCGAGGCCGAGGAAGGGGAAGAGTACTAGGGGCGAGCTTCGCTCCCCACCCTCATGAGTATACCTGGTTACATAATTTATGAGTAAAGGTTTCCGTATTAAAGCAGGGTTTGGCCTTTTCTCTCTAGTCTCACAAAATTTTGTGTTTGGATTTAGCTTGGCTAGGATCCAAGGGGCAATGTTCAATCCCAATCTCTCTTCCCTGATATGTGCATCCCCTCCACCCCAGCTCCTGGCACTACCAGACAGCTCAGTGTAATAGAGAAGTGGATTTCTTTTTTTTTTTTTGAGGGCAATTGCGGTTAAGTGACTTGCCCAAGGTCACATGGCTAGTTTTTGTATTATGTGTCTGAGGCTGGATTTAAACTCAGGTCCTCCTGACTCCAGGGCTGGTGCTCTATTCACTGTGTTACCTAGCAGCCTGAGAAGTGAATTTCTGGGCAAGTAGAGTCACAGGACTGGAAGGGACCTCTCTTCCAATCTATACTAAATTAATCATTCCTGCAGCATCCTCACAAAGATCAGCCTTTTGTTGAGGATAAACCCATCACTTCTGGAGGCAGCCTGGCCCACTTTCAGACAGCGTTAATCATCAGGAGGTGTTGTCTGACTTCAGGCCTAAATTACTCTTGGCAGCTTCCTCCCTTTGCTCCTGGTCCTGCCATCTGAGGCCAAACCGCACAAGGCTCATCTTTTGTACAAACGATGGCTCTTGTGTCCCATTGGCCTTGCCTTCTGTGTGCCAAGTACGGCTTTTCCCTAGAATTTTGACTCAGAAAATAACTTCGCCTTCTACATTGACTATGATAGCATCCAGAGTAATGATAGCTTAAATTAAAGTGTTCTTTACATTGAGTACTATTTCAGTTAAATGAATTCCTGTAGCCTTCACAGTAACTCTGAGGCAGACCTCTAGGACACAGGTAACAGATGAGGTGAGAGCTTGTCACTTAGGAATGCACCTACCTGGGAAGGGGACTTCGGATGAAGGCTGGATGATGTCTGCCAGGTATAGTGTGACAAGTAATGGCCACCTGGGTCATATGCTATGTCTTGGGTAGCTGCTAGGGTGTGTCCCTGAGGAAATGTAGATGAGGATGGTTTCTTTTTCAATAGATTTTTACTGAGCTTTTTTGTCTTTATATTGCCTACATTTCCCTGTGCTCCCTTCTTCCCCCTTCCCAGAAAGCCATTCCTAATAACAATTTATAAAAACAAGTTCAGAAAATCCAACACATTAAAGTCTGCCATTATATGTCGTATTCCACATCTGTGGACCCTCAGTTAAGCAAAGGAAATGGGGGGCGGAGTTTCTCTCCACTTCTTTAGGGCCAAATTCGGTTTTTATAATTTTTCAATATTGAGTTTTGGGGGTTTTTAGAGTAATTAAGGTGCCACTTATTAAGAATAAAAGGTACTGTAACTTAGACCATCCTGTTCTCAAGGTATTTCTGGAAACAAAGGGTAACAGAAATGAAAAATTCATTTAGACTAGATCTGAAAAAGTATTTGTGCAAATTTATACATAAATGGTCTCTAGATGAGGGAGCTTAATGCCAATTCCTGGGGAAATGATGGAACAGATCATTAGAGATTGTCAAGGGCCAGTGTGGCCCCTTAAAGTACAGTCTTTGCCTTTTTGGAGGGGGTTACATCCCTTAATGTAGGTCAGAGAAAAGGAGTTGAGTCCATTTAGATTTTTTTTTTTAATTACTAACCTGAAAAACCAACAGACAGACATGCATGTTTCCATCTACAAAGAACCAGAGGACGGTTGAGCAGTTGTCAGTGTTGTGTAGAACTTGTTTATAAAAGCACACAGAACCGAACTGTCCCATACAAGCTGTCCTGCTGGGCCATGCCCCTTTCCCAACTTCCTTCTGCCCTCTTCTGGGCATTTTTAAATGTTTCATTGATGGGTTGGGGTTTTGGTTTTGTTTGTTTGCTTTTTGGCATTCTCACTACCTCACAGCTCCCCTTCAAAGCTCTTTACTTCCTTCCCTCTTCCCAAGTAAGGGCCCTCCACAGTAATAAACAAACATGGCCAAGCAAAACAGATTACCTGGCAGTCCTGCCTGAAAGCACGTGTCTCGGTATATGCCTGTTTTGCTTTGCTCCTGGGCTTGTGATTGTGATTGGTCATTTCATCATTGCTGCTCAGGGTTCTTCAGCCATCCCAAGCTGTTCTTTACAATGTGGCAATCATTGCACAGATGACTCTGCTGGTTCTGTTCCTTTCACTCTGCATAAGTTTGTCTAAGTCTTTCTCTGGATCCAACCCTTATGTCATTTCTTACACCATGATTCAGCTACTCCAGAATTGATGGGCACCTTTTTGGGTTCCATGGTATGCAGGTTAGTGACTTTGGGGGTCTAGTTATAAATCTCTTTCAGTGCTTCTGGATCTCCCACTAAATCACTACGTAATCAGTTGTGAGGCATCTTGGCACTAGGTTTTTTTCATTCAGAAAAGGGGGAAGGGTTGAGTATAATGCTTCAGAAACCTCCAGAGTCAAGGATCTGGATTTGAGGTAGTCCCATCTCTACTTAGCTCAGAGCCCTCGACTTCCTTGTATGTCTAGGGGGGACACTACTTTTTACCTGCTTTATAGATAATATACATAGGAACTCATAACTGCATGTGATGGGTAGGTATTGTTCCAATATTCCTATTTGCCAAATGCTCACAGATTTAAAGCAGGAAGGGGCCTGAGCAGTCACCTGCTCTAGCCTTTTTATATAAGGAAAAGGAGTTTCAATGAGTAAGTGACTTGCCCAAGGTCACAACAGTACTAAATACCAAAGGCAGGTCCTCTGAGTCCAAATCCAGTGTTTTTTGCCCAATGCTACAACTGCCTCCTAAATGACACCTATTTAACCAGATTATGTATTTAAAAGGGCTTTGCAGACCTTAAAAGGCCACAGAAACACTTGTTTTTACCACATGAAATAATGAATTCAGTGACACTTGAAAATGAGTAAGAAAGAAGGCATAAGGCCTCAATCAATCCAACAGCCTGTTTCAAAACATGGTTTATTATCAATGGAAGAAGGCATAAGCCAAGAAGCCATTTATCCTGTTGCCCAGAATGTCACCCCTTGTCTTCAAGTCTGTTTATTAAGTGACAGATCTATGAGAATTTATGCTAAATTCCCATTCTTCAGTATAAGTGCTGAATGAAAGATGGCCCCCTCAGTTACTGTTCCGTGTGGGGCTTTTACCAGTACTGCCCCCCTTGGGCAGCCGGCTGGCACTGGGCTGCCTGGGCATCCGCTGGCTCGATCCTTCTCGGCCACCACGCTCCCCCAGCATGGCTGCCCCACTGCTTTTGTTTCTTCCTGAGGGGACACAAAACGTTAACCATTAGGGCCTTGAGGTGGATTCTTAGTGCAGTCCACCCCCCCCCCCCCCCCCAGCATACTTGTGTTCCTTGACCAACAGCCCCACTGGGCACATTTCAATGCAGAGACATTTTCACACAAGCCATCTGCAGAGGCAGGGCTGTCATCAGAAGGTGAAGGAAGCCCATTGCAATGGAATCACAGGAGCACAAGCACTCTGAGAAGCAGCCAGTAATGCATTTCCAAGAGCCAGAGACTTGTAGGGTCAGATTGGGGGGATGAGCACAAGCCCTTTACCCCCATAACATAGGCTAACATGCTTGCCAGCAACTGCACGAGGCAGCCAGACATTCAAGCTGCACCTGGGAGAGATGGAGTATTTTTGTGGTGGAAACCCTTGTGTCGTCCCCAAGGAGATGGCTCAGACCCTATACGCGGCCACGGGCACCATTGGAGAGGCAGCTGGTCTCCTCGGCACCCCCATCTCCCTGGGAATCTGCCCTCCTTCCCCTTCCCATCCAGGCCACGAAAACACTCTCTCCATTTGGTCATGCACTTGTCTACTCACAACAGCAGGAAAAACAGGGCCAGAATTATGTAGAACAAAGCCTGGACCACTCAGTCCATCCTGCTGGGGTCAGGCCTAGAGGATCCTACAATCCACCTACCAAGGAGCCTGCTAGGCTAACCCAAAGAATAAGGTTTTAAGGGGGAGGAGAACTAGAATCTACTATGGCCTGGACCATTAATCCCCCTCATCATCAGCAGATGATCTTGGAGCCTCTACCTGAAGACAGTGATGAGGAGGTCACTCCTTCTAAAGGCTGCCTGTTCCATTTGGGGGCAGCTCTGGTTATTGCAAGTTATGTTCGCTAAGATTACATGATTTATCATATGGAAGATTAGAAGATGGAATGGACCCCAGGGAATGTCTAGTCCAATACTAATACATGGTGAGTAAAGGCCAGAAACGATATGGCTTGCCCAAGATGGCAGCTGGCACCATCACTTATTGGTCTGCTACGACATTTCTCCCGATGCCTCGGTCCTTTCCTTTTAATTCCATTTTATTTGATAATAACTAATTAGCCAGTATCTTGTTTCTCAAGCTCAGACTCCTAGGCCCACCTCTGCCTATCAAGACTACTTAACAGAGACAGTCAGCTGGAACGGCTCCTCAGAAGACCTCCTGCTCCTCTTCCTCCTAACCAAGGTGCATCTCTGTGAAAGCCCCTGACCCTTTCTGAAGGAGACTGAGCTGCACGTCTGCCTGGGTAACCCTTCAGCCTGACCAGCTCCATTTTACATTGAAGCCCAGATGGGTTCCAAAGCTCTTGTGGGCAGTTAAAAAGAGAGACAAAGATTCAAACCCAGAGCTTCTCAGATTCTAACATGAGCTTGAAGATCACATCCTGGTCTCACAATGTCCTTAACCTTGATTCTGATTATAAATCAGCTACTGTCTTCATTCATGGTGCTGGGACTAATTTTTCCCTCTGATTTTAAACAAGTGGGAGTTGGGGGTTTGCGAGGTCCTGGAGTGACCATGGATATGGTGTATGAGCATGTTCCTAGGTGTTCTCTCCGTTGATCCTCACAAGCCCCTTGGGAGGAGGGTGCTGTTATCATCTCCACTTTCCAGATGAAGGTGAAGTGACTTGTCCGGGTCAGGACGCTAGTGTCTTGAGGCTGAACTTGAACTTGGGTCTTCTCTGTGGCGCCACCTAGCTGCCATCAAAGTCAGAACCTTTTAGCAGGCTGAATTCAGTCTTGGAATGCTCTCGGCTTCCTTTTTCATGTGGTATCCCCACCCTTGCTTAACCTAGAGCCTGAATCACAGCAGTACTTCATAAATGCTTGTGTGATGGCCTGGGAGGTACTTCCAGTCCAATGAGAACATAAGTTCCGTGAGGGCAGGCCACTTTCACTTGGTGTCATCCCCAGTAGAGTGATCAGCCATCTACTGACTTCTCTCCATGATCCCATTTGGGGTTTCCTTGGCACTGGGGGAGGGGGGGTTGTCATTTTCTTCTGCAGCTCATTTTACAGATGAGGGAATGGAGGCATCATCTCCCTCGGGCCTCAGTTTCCTCATCTGTTAAGTGAGTGGGTTGGCCCAGGTGGCCATCTATGAACCTGTGTAAGTTATTCTGGCCAGATGGGCAGGATGGATTAGAGGCAGGGAGGCCAGTCAGAAAACTGCTGTGATGCTCCCAGTCAGAGGCAATGAGAGCTGAACTAGGAGAGGACAGTCCCCATCGTCCCTTTTCTTCCAATTCACAGCCAAACTCTATAAAGGAATTTTCCATCTGACTTAGAAAGGTGGCAGGATTTGGTGGGAAGAGGCCAGGAGTTGATGTGAGAAGTCCTGGGGTGAGGGCCACCTCTGCCTGTCAGACACTACTGCTCACAGGCTGGTGATTCTATCTAGTCTGGACATTTCTGCCAGCAGCCCCAAGGGCACTCAAGGGCATACCCCTACATGCTGGCGATGAGCTTCTCCAAACACATCCAGGCTGGCCTCTGCTGCCCAGCCCCATCCTTGAAACCTTTCCTGCCTGGGAGGAATCACCAGATCATAGACTCCATTGAGGGCGGCCTTTGGGAACCCATAGATCCAGGTAGGAGTTGAGTGGGGCATTCTATAGAGTGGACAGCAAGAATACTGAAGCTGTCCAAAAGGCCTCGACTTGGTGTAAGGGGAAGATGCTCAATGAATTGCAGATGCTTCTACCTTAATGGAGCCAGAGGACTCCTACCCAAGTGACCACAAGTGGAGCCATGCCTCTGCCCTGCCCCTCTCCTTCCCCTTCTCAGTACTCCTGAATTATCTGGGCAGTCCCCTGATGGCACTTCCTCCTGGGCCTTGGCCACACTGGTCCTTCTGCCTCTGTACAGGCTTCCATCCACATGATGCTCTCGGGCAGGGCCTCCTCCCCTAACGTCCTACCAGCTCCTGCTGCCTCCCTCCCCCCATCCATCTTCCTTCAGGCTCCTGCCACATCTCACCTTTCCCCTCCATGGATCAGGTCGCCGGTCCCTCTGCCCAAAGTCCTTCTGGGTCCCTGAGTTTCTGCTGGGCCAGTCGGTGTGCATTTATTGAGCACCAGCTGATGTGCCAGATGCTGAGGAGGGCAGGTGGAGGAAAGTCACGCTCCCTACGCCCAAGGCTTTTCTCAGTCTTGTGTCCCCGTTATCTACACCCTCCTCCTCCAGACCAAACTCAGCTCCTGGCCAGCTCCCATACACAGGGTACTTTCCGGCCTCTGTGGCTGATAATGCCGTTCCTTATACCTGCTGAATTCTTACCCAATCATTAAGTAAATGCCACTTCCTCCAGGAAGCCCCCAGAATCTGGGGCACCTCCTTGCTTTGCTCTTCCTTGATTTTCAATTAGCATTTTGCTTATGCCTCTCTAATCAACTTAGCTTTTAATGGGGCTGCTAAATCCATTTGCTAAAATGTAAACTTCATGGTAAGAGTTAGGTGGTGCAGTAGATAAAGCACCAGGCCCAGGGTCAGGAAGACCTGAGTTCAAATCCAGCCTGAGACACTTCATAGCTGTGTGACCCTGGGCAATCATTTAACCCTGTTGGCCTTACTTTTCTCATCTATAAAGTGGGCTAGGGAAGGAGATGGCAAACCACCCTAGTATCTCTGTCAAGGAAACCTCAAATGGGGTCACGCTGAGTCTAACACAATGGAAACAAATGACTACCCACAACACACTTTGGAGCAGGCACTGGGTCTTCTCCAGCATCCCAGCGCAGGGTTCTGCTTCATAAGCATCCTTTGAATGCAATTTTGTGCTAGAAACTCGACAGTTAAAGTTTGGGCCAACATGAGCCATAGTGAAGGTGATGTAGCTGGTTCCCAGTGTCTTTTGGTGTAGGCCTGAGATGAAGACTAAAGGAAGAGGAGGAGTAAGAGGTCACCGAGGACATGTGGGTCTTCCTCTAGGGTGCTGGGTCTGGCTCAGCCTGATGAGACAGCTGATGGGAGAGTGGAGGATCCAGGGGGTGAGGAGAAGAGTGATGGCGACCTGGCAGCCCAGAAGCCACAGAAGGGGCCTTGAGGGGGAGGACAATTCTTCCATGGCTCCCCATGGCCGGACAGTGAAAAGGAATCTGATCTCAAACTCACATACGAGTCAGACAGGTGGGAGCCAAGAAAGAGATGTACAAGACTATGTGGGATCCACGGGGCCTCCAAGATCACACCTGCCTCCTGGATTCCTGGAGCAACCTCCCTGCCTCCAGTGTGTCCCACGCTTCAATCCCGCCTAGGCTCCCAAGGCATCTGTCTGAGCGCCTGACTGCTCAAAAGGGGCTCCCCTCCTGAAGGCCTTGCCCCCCCACCTCCAGCTTCCTGTCACCTGATTTCCCCAGCCAAAGTGGAAGGCGTTCCCTGGCCTCAGCCATCTCTGCCTAATGACTGTCATTGGATTCCGTCTGGCCTACTCCTGGATGTGGACTGTTCCTATGGAAACACCAGACAGCGCCAACCCCAGTAAAGAAACTAATAAACGCGACCTGCGAAAGGAGAGAACAGGCAGCAAGAAAACTGGAAGGAACCTGGGGCCCTGTGAGAGTGAGGCGGACAGAGGGCGGCAGTGGTGGCGGGGCTGCCCAGCACAGTCTGAGTGGCAGTGGCGGTGGCGGCTGCGGCGGCCTGGCGCGGAGAAGGCCGGAGGGCCGAGGAAAAGGAGGGCGCCGTGGGGTTTTTACTGTTCTTGGCAGAGACAAATGAGCCCTCTAGAGTTCAGAGAGAGACACAAACAGCAAACATAGGTGGAGTCAGTCAGGACAAGGGAGAGGGAGCCCTGGCAGACTTCCTGAAGCAGGGAACTCACCTCCTGGGGGGGCCTGGGGCCCACCCTGATCCTGCTGGGGCCTGTGCCCTGAGGGTCCCTCTGTGCTCCCCCCAGCCGCCCCCGGCCCCAGGAAAGGAGAGATGCTTCTTATCCTCCCTCTGCACTAGAGGCATGGCCCAGGTGGGTTCATAGATTAGTGCTGGGAGGGAGGGACTGTGGAGGCTGTCTAGTCAAACTGACCCTTTTCAGAGGAGGAAAGTGACTGGCCCAAAGTCTGGAAGGTAGGAAGAGCTGGGGTTTAAACTCAAGTCTTCAGATGCTGGGGTCAGAGCTGTCCTTCACTGCCTTCCTAAAAGGACCTTCCACCTAGAAGACTGTTCTGAGGAACAATTTCACCACTTTGCTAGAATGCTCTGCAGGGTTAAGATAGGGGGGCAAAGTACCCTTCAGTTCAGTGTGGGGGGGTGTAGGGGGGTGGGGACACTGCGGACCTCAGGAGGCTTGATGCAGAAGGAGGCCAGTTTGGAGAAGAACTTAACTATACAGAAAGAGAGAAGCACTCTGTTTTAGCTTGCTGACTAGGTGGCCATGCTCCATTGCTTCTACAGAGCTTACGGGATGAAAGCACTGCTGATGCCCCCTTTAAATGTCAGCACTCAGCAGTGGAGCTCTGGTTGCCCCACCCTAGTTACAGCTCAGAAGATGGCCCAAAGACAAGAAGCCTACAGGAAACGCTCAGGCCCTGACCCTGTTCCATGGCTAGATGGAAGTCCTGGGCATTATTTACTATGGCCTTCCCTTTTTATGGCTGTCAACCAGGAATCCCTGACCAGTGGTAATGGGGCCCTCTGTCCACGGCTCCTCCAAGGGGATTCTGTTGGGGATGTTTAGAGTCGATCAGCACCTTCAAGAGGACTAGGTGAACAGAATACGTTGATCTGTGATTGAAACCCAGACTTTGGGTTCCAGACACAGAAAATTCAGAGCTGGGGTTCTTTAGAGCTGAAGGAACCTCAGGGATTATTTGGTCTAGACCACATATGATGGATGAGGAAACTGAGGCCCAGAGAGGATTTGGGACTGGTCCAAGGTCACTTATCAGAGTCTTCAGGAATAGTAACAGACCTTGAACCCCAGCCCAAAGAGCATGTGCCTGGGAGGGCCCTTCTTGGGAGCACAGTCACCATCACCTGACATTTTCCTAGAATTTCAAACTCTATCAGAGTGTCTTCAAATCTATGACTTTTAGCCACCTAGGAGCCAAGACAGTGAGGCGAGGTCCCCCCGGGCCCAGTTTTAGGAGGGGGGGGTGTGCCTAGGGACACAAGGAGCTGCAGGGGGTGTCCCTCAAATAAAGATTCCTGCTTTCATTTATTTTGCTAACTATTTCTCAGTTATATTTTAGTTGCTGAGGCAGACGTATGTGACATCTCAACACAGTACATTTTTCTAGATCTGAAGAGGTGAATTCTGGTCCAGCCCATTCTTGGGCATGTATCTGCCCCGACAGCTGGAGGCTCCCAGGACAGGAGTGTGGGTACTGGGCATTCACTGCTCCCAGTCCCAAACCACTGACAGCTCACTCTCTGTGATGGCCCACAGGGACAAAACCTGGCCCTGAGTAAAGCCCAACTGGCCTTTGGCCTCTGGGACACATGCAGAATTCCTTTAGGATGGAAGTCACTGGTGGGCAGGGACCTCTGTCTTTGTGTCTCCAATGCCTGGCACAGATCAGGGCTTCAGAACTACTTTCTTATCTAGAAAAGTCCTAGCATCCACAGAGAAAAGAACAATGGCCCATGGTGAAATGGGGAGGCTCCAGGCTCAAGAAGGAATGGTCAAGGCAGGAGGAGGCAAGGTCCCCTTACCAAAGGGCTCTCCAGCCAATGTGACAAGAGGTCAGAAGACAGGAGGCACAGAAATGTGGGAGCCCACTCAATGTAGACTGCAGAATGAAGACCTATGCTCCCACCTCCCCTGCCCCAGAGGGAAACAGCCCGGTCCTGACCTCTTGCTTCAGGCAAGGTGGATGGTGCCAGAGTGGATCCCACACTCTCAGGCCCAGTGGGGTCCATGGCCAGCCTCTGCCCCGCACACATGGACTTGAGCATCTGGTAGACAGCCAGCGGGGCCACGTTCAGCTTCAGTAAATCCACCAAGATCCTGTTGGGAAGAACCCAGCACAGGGGTCACTCTGAGACCCAATCTTAGCTCTTAGACCTTCCATCGATTCTTACACAACACTGAGGCGTGTGCATACATACAGCTGTGTGCACGCATTTATATTTCACACATGTCTATATATTTGTGCATAGATATATATGTGTCTAGATATTCTTATACCTGATCTTTTTTGGGGGAGAGAAGGAAGAAGGCAGAGCAGTTGGGGTTATGTGACTTGCCCAAGGTCACACAGCTAGTAAGTGTGTCAAGTGTCTGAGGCCACATTTGAACTTGGGTCCTCCTGACTCCAGGGCTGGTGCTCTTTTCACCGCACCCCCTGGCTGCCCCCTCTTATACCTGATCTTGTCTCTCAGACCTTCTGTATATTTCTCTGTAGCACAGATCTGTGTGTATGTCTGCATGTTTATATTCTACCCATACATATATGTCTATATGTGTGCAGATGTGTAGGTATACCTATATTCTTGTCTCAAACCTGTGTGAGTATGTATTTGTGTATATCTGTGTACACACACACACACTCTTATCCCTTATCTTATGCTTCTCCCTGATCCCCTGACAAAGGGCAGCCAGAGACATAGAGGCTGGCGTGATGCCCACTGCCCCTTGGTCATCGTGGCAACGTTCCTCAGCCCCATCCTGGCCCCTCCCCTCCCACAACAGGCTCTGAAATGGGGGTGAGCAGTGACCTTACAATGGTCTGCCTGTCCCCGGGGTCCCTGCCTCTGTGTGTATGCTGTTAAGATCATCTTCCCACTGAACGGGTGGGGGCGTGTCTATGGCTTTCTGGCGTGTGCGGGCAGGCAGCAGAGCCCCTCTAACACTGGGTATGGGAGCCTTCTTGCCTTATGTGGCAGCTCAGCTTCATCATATGGTCTGTCTCCCATCTCCAGGCCTTTGCTCATGGCGGATCCCAAGCACCACCCTCTCCACCTGCTGCATTCTTCCTCTGTGAAGACTTTCCCCCCTTTCCCAGTTCTATCGGTGATCTCTCTCTCCTCGAACCTCCCATGACCCGCTGGTTTGAGCTCACAAATGTGCTAACCATAGCTTTCCCCTAAGCACTATTTCCTTTTGTACTTGTGTCCCAATGCCCAGCACTGTGCCTGGTACACAGTGGGCAGTTAATAAATGCTTGCTGACTTGTGCTTATGGCATTCTAACTAGCAGCAACACTCTTGGAGCAGTGGCTTCTCTCCTCTTCTAGACTGTAAGTTCCTTGCGGCAAGGACACCCACACGAGGGCTAGAAGCCGTACTAAAGTATGCTGGCTGAGCAAACAGTGCACCCAGGAACCCTCCCTACAACTCTGTCTTGGAAAGTTGCACTGAGAAGTCATGGGACTTATCCAGGGTAACACCTGTCAGAGGTGAGGGGGAACTTGAGCCCTGTCTTCCATCCACAGCCTCTCAGACCCCACGTTTGGACCTGCCTCTACAAGGACCTCAGCCTTCATAATCAGCCATCCGCTCATGCCGTGTAAACATGAAAGGAGACGGTAGGGGGAGCTCCTTGCGGGCAGGGGCTGCCTCACTTTGGATCTTGTATCCCCAGCCCTTGGTAAACAGTAGGATCTTAATAAATGATTGTTGACTGGCTATTCCCCTCCTTGTATTCTAATACAAGCTCCACCAAGGCAGACACCATGCTTTAGCAATACCTGGCATTTCTTGCAGAGAGAGAGCATTGTTGACTGGCATGTCAGTTATGGAAAAACACAGAAGCAGTCAGGGGTATGCTGGGAAATGTTTAACAACCAGGTTGGGGGTGGGGGGGAATATGATCTGTAATTCATCAACAATTGGTGTTTGCCAATTTCCAAGGTGTAAATATCCACAACGACAACTTAATAATCAGCTCTTGAACCCAGCACCATCCTGGTTTGGCCAGTGGCTCAGGGCTGAAAGCAGACACTAGCTGGGTGACCCTGGGCAGTCAGGCCTGCCTTAGTTTCCAGGGTCATTGTGAGGATCAATGCAGACCCTAAAGTGCACTGTGAATGCTAGCTGGCCTTCCTTCCCGGGAGCCAGGGAGCCAGGGCAGCCCAGCATTTGGAGGTTTAGATGGTTTAGAGGAAAAAAGCTGAAATTCTGGGAAAAGGCTGCACACCAGGCCCCTCTCTCTGGCTCTCGGCCCAGCTCTGGCCTGTCCTGCCCTATGTGCTGCCACGGGGCCTCCCATAGCTGAGACTCTGCTTTCCGTCACTGGGAATCAGTGCAGGCTGGCATCTCACCTGCAGCAGGCAGGGCACTGAAAGGTTAGGATGCCCCAAGTGAGCCTTGAACCCGGGTCCTTCCTGGGCTTTCAGCGGTCTCAACAGTGACAGTCCCTGACATTTACGAGCAGGTCAAGCTCCCCCTACCCCCAGGTCCTTCCCCTTGCTTCCCTCCTTCCACCAACCCCCCCCCCCCCGCCTCCCTCCTGGCACCCGTCCCGTCCCTCTCCTCCCCAGGTGGCCAGCAGCTGCCTCTCTTAGTGACCTCCCCACCTTTGGGAACGCCCGGTCTTCTTCCCCCTCTTCTTCCTTCTCCATTCCTCCCAGCAACACTCGGGTCCCTCCCCGCTCCCGCCTGCAGCCCCCTCCCCACTGGCCTCCCTCCGCCCCGCCCCGCCCCGCCCCGCCCCGCCCCGCCTCACTTGAACACATCGGGGTCGATGGCTCCGCCGGCCGCCAGGGCGAGCTCGTAGAGCTCCGTCTCCTCGGCGTTGAGCACCTTCTTCCGTCGCAGCGCCAGCTTCTGGAGCGCAGCCTCTAGCCCCGGAGGGCCCGGGCACGGCCCGCCCGCCCCGGGGCCTCCCCCGGGCCCGGCCCCAGGGCCTGCCGCGCCCGCGCCCCCCACCGCAGCCGCAGCAGCCGCCGCCATCCTAGCCCGGCTCTGGCACCCGCGCTTCGGCCTGCAATGAGCCACGCCCCCAGGCCCGGGTCCAACCCGGAGACGTCCAGGCGGTGCCAGTCCCGCCCCCAGGGCAGGCCCCTCCCCTCCGAGACCGCTAGTCGAACGCCAGGCACGCGGAGGCCCCGCCCCCAGGCTCCCTGCGCTGTCTCTCCTGCCCGTTCTGGTCCAGCCGAGCTCAGCGGCCCATCCGCAAGCGCTGGGGATTCAGACTAAAGCGGAGCCGGCCCTGTCCTCAGGGAGCGGACGTTCTGCAGCAGTTACCCAACGGGGTCTGGCTGACCAGGATATTCTGGAGTTGAGGCCACGCCCGAGGCCTCCCTCACAGTTCTGCTTCCATTTCCCACAAACTGCTGTCTGGCCCCTCCCGTGCTTGTGAAGCTGATTTTTTGAGCTCAGGGTTGAGATTTATTTATTTGTTAAATTATTTGCTTTTTGGAGGGCAATTGGGGCTAAGTAACGTGCCCCAGGTCACACGGCTAGGTTTTTGTTTGTGTGCGTTGCGTCTGAGGCCGGATCCGAACTCAGGTCCTTCTGACTCCAGGGCCGACGCTCTACTCACTGTGCCACCTAGCCGCCCTTCAGGGTCGGGATTTTAAAAATAGATACCTACTAAGTTCATTTTCTTCCTTCAAACCATTTTCCAGCCTCATTTTTTTTTTTCAGTCTCTTTCATCCAGGAGAGGCAGACGGGCAACAAGCAATTTATCAAGTGGTTACCATGTACCCGTATCTTGCTAAGTGCTGCCGGATTCAAATACCAGCAAGAAGAAAGCCCCTGCCCTCAGATTCTCATCGGGGAGAGATATGTAAAAAGGAAGCGGAAAAGCCAGAGGGGGAAGAGCTGGGGAGGGCAGTGCCGTAGAGAAGTCCCGAGCTTGGAGGAATGGTGGGAAGAGAAAGGAATCTGGCTGGCCCCCGTCCAGATGTAGGGATATTCCTGGGTGAGAATGCCCCAGGTGCTAGCTTTCTCTCTTACAGCCTCCTGTCCTCTACAAGTATGATAAATATAGGTGGGCCTGGAGTCAGAAAGACCTGAGTTCATATCACACTAGCCGTGTGACCCTAGACAAGTCACTAAATCTGTCAGCCTCAGTTTCCACAACCGGAAAATGGGGATTTGTTGTTAGGGTCAAGTGAGATAATATTTGTAATAGCCCGGCACATAGTAGGTGCTTACATTTTTTTTCCTTCCTTTGTCACAGTAACTAATCAGTTTGCGAGCATTTATTACCACTGTGCAGGTACTGTGTTTATGATAGGTGATGAGGATAAAAGTACAAAAGTCCCCAGGGTCCAGGAGCTTCCAGCCTAGGCTGGGGAAGACCTTGCAAAATGTGCTTCCAGGAGCTCCCACACCCATTCCTCCTCCCTCGGGTAAAAGATGTCCTACTTCCTTCTTGAACCCAGAAGTCCAGGTCCAGCAGGATGAGAAATCGGGGAGGGGGTGAAGGAAGCATCGTGGACCACAGGGATCTGAGGGGCCTGGAAGGAATGCTGGGAGAGCTGGCAAGGGCACTGTGCCCAGCTAGGGTCCGAGGCTCCCACACTTGGCATCTGTGTCATTTCTCAGGAGCCTCGTTTTCCACATCTGTAAAATGGATCATCCTTGCTCTCTCAGGGGCCTCGAACGGTGCGGACATCTTAACGTCTTAGATAAATGTGCCATTCAAAAAGAGCGTGACTCCCCGTGCGGAGCCAACGAAGGCATGGGCACGGCTTGGGCAAAGGCACGGAGCCGGGAGAGGGCAGGGGGAAAATGCGGGACGGGGCCCCGAACGGCTCCTCCTAGACTGGTCTGTGCCTCCCCGCCCCTTTACTGCTTCGCTGGCTCCTCCCAAGAGCCCAGTAGGGTGGGGGGGCCGGCTCGGTGAAGGCTAATTCTAGACAGAGGAGAAGGTTGAGGTAAGCTCGGCCCGCACCCGGGAAAGCAGCTCTGCTCCAGACACGTCACGCAGAGGCTGCAGCTAGCGGAGGGACCCTTTCTGCGCCTGCGCAGTAAGGAACTCGGCTGCTCCCCCTTTCCCATCTCGCGAGCGGTGCTCCAGTGCGCAAGCGTAAAATGGGAGGGGGCGGAGGCAGAGCGGGTAGCCCACGCCGGCTGTAGCACTATATGCGCACGCGCAGACCGGGCTGCAGGCCTTGGCCTTTTCCCGCCATTCCTGGAGGCGGGACCAGAGACGCGTATTGATGACGTAAGCAACTGCGACCCGGGCTCCTCAGGATGATGGCTGGCTGGTGGTGAAGAAGTTCTAGCCGCTGGGCCTGCAGGTGAGGTAACCGCGAGCCCGCGCCCCTGCTCTGAGAGGGCGCCAGGACACTCCTTTCTTAGGGGCCACGACTGCCTGGCCCCTTCCCGAGACAGAGCCACACCCCCTCATCCCCCGGCCCTCTCGTGAAGAACCTGAACCCCTTCCCCAATTCCTGCAGGCAACCCCGCCCGCCATCTGAGGGGGGTGAAAACGCCTGCGTTCCAGGGCGGGGCGTGACCCCTGCCCTCTATTGTGAGGTGCCTGAGCCCCCTCCCCCATTCCTCAGATAGGGATCCCCGTCCCCACTCCCCGGGTCATGGCGATTCTGGGGGGGGCACCCACGTTACCCCCCGTCCGTGAGGGGCCGGGATGCCCCGTGAGCCCTGACAGCTCCCCCACACCCCTGCCCTCGAGGTAGCGCCCCCCCAGGCCTCGGGGCAGTCAGCACGGACCCAAGGAGCTGTTTGGGGGGGGATGCTGGGGGAGGGTCCGGCCGGGGGCTCCCCCCAGGGGCCTGCTCGTGCCCGGGGGTGACCTTCCTATCATGACCCGGCCTCTTCCTTCCCCTGCCCACACCTAGGACACCTCGGCCCGGCCCCACCATGGCCCTCCCGCACGTGCCGCCGCCGAGCTTCCTGCTGGTGAGTGCGGGCTGGGGGGGGCTCCTCCCCTGTGAGGCGGGGGCGGGGCGCGGGCGAGGCTCCTCCCCTGTCAGGTGGGGGCGGGGCGGGGCAGGCGAGGCTCCTCCCCTGTCAGGTGGGGGTGGGGCGGGGGGCGAGGCTCCTCCCCTGTCAGGTGGGGGCGGGGTCTTCCTGAGTGTCGCCTGTTTGGGCCGGGCCCTCTGGAGGAGGACTGGCCACTGAAGCAGGGAGCAGAAGGGGGCTCAGCTGGTGCCTGTTAGACCTTCCTGACCCCGGGGCCGCGCAGCGCCCTCTGCCCTGAGGCTGGCCCCGTGCACCAGCTGGGACTGCAGGTGAAGTGGGGAGGGCCCTGGGCCAGCCGGCAGAGGCCAGCTCAGCCACTGTGGTCTCTTTCCCAGGCGAGTCTGAAAGCAGATTGTGTGAGCAAGCCCTTCACCCAGCGGTGCCACGATCTGGTGAAGGTGATCGAGGACTTCCCGGCCAAGGTAGACACAGCCGTGCACGTGTATGTGTGCTGTGTGTGCCTGCATGCACGCGCGTGTAATGCGGGTGCGTGTTCTCTGACCTCCCAAGCTCAGGACGTGACTAGGAGGCCTATCCGCAGGCCCCCTGTGTGGTCTTAGAAGACTCAGAAAATGCTGATTTTCCACAGTTGTTGTAGGATGGATGCTCCTGTTTGCATTAAAAATCCCGGCTTGTGGCCCTGCTGTGGTGCCTCTGCCCCCAGGACGTGCTCACTGTCCCTGCCTGCTGGGATCTCAGAGGTGGAGCCCCAGGGCTGCTTCTGGCACTGTCCTGTGATGCTTAGGAAGCCCTAGCCTGGCTCCACTCCACAGTGCAGTGCATGGTTGTGTGTGTGATTAGGTGGAATGAGAATAATCAGTCATTATTTCATCTTCTTGTTTTCTTTGTTTTTATGCCAAAACAAACCCCCTTAGGAGAGGGTTTCAGGGCATACTAGAGGGATTGGACCCCCAGCTACACCACTTAAAAATAATGCACACAACACAAAATGGTATCTGTACAGGCCAGATTCAGAATAAATCACAAGGGGCTTCTTGTGGCCCAAGCCAGAACTCCCAGCTCAAAAGTCTTCTTGATGCCTTTTGTCTTTGCATCACAGTACAGGATTTCAGCCCTCCCCCTTAGCCCCCATGATAGAGAAAAGGAAGCGAGGACAATGTGGGTGTGAACGCATTACTAACTGTTGTCCTAGGTCCCCGTTCTCCCCAGTATGTTTTCCTGTCTCTTCTCTGAGATGATTCTTACTGATTTCTCATTTATCAGAGTTCACCTTTTTTTTTTAGCAACCACAGGCCAAGAGGACTGGCTCTTTGTGCCTGCCCCCAGTGGCCCCTCGCTCAAGCTTCTCTCCTTCCCCTCCACTTGCCTTGGCCTGCACCCCCTCCCTGTCTGTGGATGGGCCCTCTGAGAGATGCCCTCCTCGGGAGCTCTCGTCCTTGAAGATGGGAAAAGGCCATCCATCCCTTGTAGAACACTGCAGAAATTGTCAGGTTCTTCCAGTTTGATTGATTTTGGCTGATTTTCCCCATCTTGTTCCTCTTCATTGACTGGGAAGGGAGGGATAAGCAATGTAAGGACCACAGGCATGACCTCCATGTATTTTTACTTTGCTGTCCTTCTGTTTTCCTCACGTCAGGAGCTACACTGCATTTTCCCATGGCTTGTAGAAAACATTTTTGGCAGTTTAGATGGCATCCTGGTCGGCTGGAACCTCCGCTGTTTGCAAGGAAGGGTGAACCCCATAGAATACAGCATTGCCATGGAATTTCTGGACCCCAGGCAGGTGGATTTTCCGCAGGCTTGCTGTGGGGGGGTCTCCCATTTGGTCACGCTCTGGGTCTGGGGTATATTCACACTTGTTCCTTTCCATTCCTTGTACAGTGGTCCAATGATGAAGCTGGTATACAAACTCCAGGCTGAGGATTATAAGTATGATTTCCCTGTGTCCTACCTTCCTGTAAGTACCTGGGTGACTGAGGAAGGTAGGCCCCTCAGAGGTCGTGGGTTTGACCCTCACTTGACTATTAGAAGGCAGGCTGGCCTTCCATACCAGAACAGTGGAGTCATACGGGTACTGCCTCAGGTGGGCACAGCTCCCTTCCAATTGGGCCTGAGAGGTCTCCTTCATAGTCTGGGACAATCCCACTGACTTCTGTGGGGTACTACTGACTACGCAGGGGATAGGGAATAAGGGTATATGTCTTTGGGGGGGGGGGTAGGGATCATTGGTCTGAGGTCAGACACTGCCCAAAATGCTCCTGTGTTTGGCACATCTCCCCTGCTGAAAAAGAGGGCAGCATACACACTCCTTTCTTTGGTGTTCAAGGCCCTGCCAGCCTGGCCCCAGTTGTGCATCTTTGTACTTGCATCATGACCCATCAGACTGGGCTTCTTGGGTCTGCTCCCTGAGCTCGTCCTGCCCTTATCTGCTCTGCTCTTGGTGCTTCTTTCCTATGGCTGGGAAATGCCCTTTGTGCCAGGTGTTCCTCACCCCTGCCTGTAAGGAGGCGTCCTGATCGCAGTGCCCAAAAGGGACACCCTGCCTCAGCGCCTCTTGTAGCACTGTGTTCGGCCCTCTCCAGGGCGCTTTTCATTTGTGTTGTGTTTGCTTGGGTCTGTGGACTTGCACCCCTCCCTCCTCCCCAGTCAGTGCCATGAGGGCAGAGGACCTGCCCCAGGGTCTCTGGCACCTTGCATGGACTGTGGACACAGGCTGTGCGTGGCCCAGCCCCATGCCAGCGGCCTCACGACTCCCTCTCTTTCAGGAGCCTGTGCGAGCGTGCATCCAGGAGCGCGTCCTGCCAGAGTGCCCGCTCTATCACAACAAGGTCCAGCTGCCAGCCGCTGGCACCCAGGGCCTGCATCTGGCACTCAGTATCCTTTCTGTGGTGGTGGTGGGTGGCTCGGGTGCCCTGCTCACCTGTACACATGCATGCCCTGTTTCTTCTTGACTGACACCTCATATCCTTTTGAATACTACATGTTCTTCTTCGCACTGAGCCTCATCACACAAAGGGTATGACCCCCCCATCTCACTTTAACGGTGCTTTTTCATTTACAGGCAGGGTCGTGACCACTGCTGGGGGTTGCGGGCCTGGGGCCAGATGTGTCAGGGAGGGGTCTTCTGAGTGAAGGCCGTTGAGCCTGAGGAGAAGGCTCACATGGGCCATGATTGCTGTCTTTGGGCAGACGTGGTGTGTGGGCTTAACCCCAGAGGATCACAGGGAGGGGGTCATTTCATCTCTTGTTGTCCTGAGTGTATACCCTGGGGCAGGACAGGTGGGTACCATGGTTTGTCAGTGTGGAGATGTGAGGTGTGTGTTGTGCTGGCCAGAGGTCAGCGTAAGAGTAGGCACCAGGTTTTATTGATAGATGCTTGGCTGTATTGGAACATGCTGTTGGTGGAGGAGTGGAGGGCCAGGGTTTGGGTGTGGGAATTATGTGCAGATATACAGAGTATATGGGTACATTGTGGGTACATGGGGGAACAGACAGACTACAAAGAGGCCTGGGGGATGGGAGTGATTGGGGGGGTATATGAGATCAGCTTCTGAGTGGTTATAGACAGGTTTGGTACAGAGGGCAGGCTTAGGGGTGCTGTGTGAGGAAAAGGGGTGGAAAGGGTACCAGTATGGCGGGGGGGCTAGGCATGGAGGATTCAAGTTTATGAAGATGGGATGGGCACAGTGTAGGGGGAGCAGTGAAGAAAATAGAGGGTGGGGGTAGGGGGGCCACTGTAGGTATGCAGAGTTTGGGGCTGGTACTGGGATGTACAAGGGCATGGGGGCAGGAGTGATAGTGTGTGGGTGGGAGAGGTCATATTTAGGCTGAGGCTTGAAGGAAGTGAGGGATGTTTACAAGTGAGGGCATTCTGAGGGGGGTGGGGGCTGATCATTGCAAAGGCTAGGAGGTGGGAGATGAGGATCATCTGTAAGTAACAGCAGGGTTGGCATAGCTAGACCCGAGTGTGGAATGGGAACTATATACACACAGTGTCTCAAAATTTCTGGGTGCAGTTTTAATAGTTTAAAGATGCACTTAGACTTTTGGAACACCCTCTAATGAGGGTGGAAAAATAGGTTGGGGCTGGTTTGTGAAGGACCCAAATGCCAGGCAGAAGAGTTTACTCCTAGAGGCCATAGGGAGTGCCATCCTCAGATCTGAGCTTTAGGCCAGTCACTTGGGCAGCTAGGTGGAGAATGGACTGGATGGGCAGGTGAGTGGTGAGGAGGGCTGAGTTATGTGTGTGGTGGTGGGGGCCTGGAGATGGAGGCATAAGTCTGGGCCTTGGGGCTGGGCCAGGAGGGGAGAACCAGGTAGGCTTGGAGGGAGGGAAGTGTCTGGGCTTCATGCTGGGTTCTGGGTGGTTCTGGGGAAGGCAAGAACCTTAAAAGGTCATGGAGGGAGTTTGGAGGCTGGGGGGGGGGGCGGGGTGCAGGTAACACTTGCTTTGAAAGATGATACCCACCAACACCACCCCTCCCACCAAAAAAGAAAGGGAGAAAGACCTTGGTCTCCGCTGTGACGGGGCTTTGTTTTTCCTGGGAGAAGACAGCCTGGGGAGGCTCTGGGCTGGAATGACTCCTTCTGTGCATGGGGCTCTTCTGCCCATGGATTGCAAATGGGGAAGGCCTTGCCCAGAGGCAGAACAGTCACCAAAGCTGGCTGCTCTTCTGCACATCCCTGCTGGGGCTGGGCACAGCCATGATGCGTTGGGAGGTGTGTGGTGGAAGGGGCTAGAAGTGAATGGACCTTGTGGTGAGGGAGGCTGTCTTGTCCAGAAGAGGTCCGGCATGTTCGGATTGGCTCAGAGGACGGTAGCAGTGTGGTGGGAGGCCAGTGGAGACATACTGCTGTATGGTGGCTGGGTGTGGGTCCCAGGAGAAGCCTGCCCTGTCCCCCAAGCTGTCTTAGGTCCATTGGGATTGCCACACTGGTCCCTGGCCCCCCAGCCCTCCTGCTGTGACAGGAGGTATAATGACAACCTTCTTTGTTTTCCAGAATTTTCCTTTGTCAGTTCACGTCCGAACTTCTGACTGTGCCTATTTCATCCTGGTGGACCGTTACCTGACATGGTTTTTACCCACAGAAGGAAATGTCGTCCCTCCGCCTTCAACCACCCTGGGTGGCACCATCCCTTCTCCCACTCCCAGGTGAGGCTCCCAGGGCCAGCCCCTTCAGGCTGAATGTCTGTGCTCCTCTTATTGGTCTGGCCATTCGAGACGAGACAGTCTGCCCTTGCAGCCTTTCTTTTAGGCCTTATGGTGGGCTGAGCATTGTGCAAGGGTGGGGTGTCAACAGACACTCCCAGATGGTAACTGGGCCCTGAGTGTGTCGGGGGGAGAGGAGGAAGGTGAACTTGCCGGAAAGGAGGCCAGGCTGACTAGCCGCCGAGGAGCAGGGAGGGACAGCAGACTGAGAGCTTAGAAGGTGGAGTGGGGGGCCCTGTACTGGTCTTGGGGGGGACGCAGCCACTCGCTGGCTGTGGGCCGCAGGGAAAGGTGATGGCTGGCAGATCTGACTGGACTTGTCGGAGAGTCAGGGCAGAAGCCGCCCCTTACCATTCACCCCCACATACTGTGTTCTCACATCGGTGTTCCAGCCCCCACACACGTTTACTCTTGGCTGCCCATTTATGTGTGTACATGTGCCTGTCGCTTTCTTTGCTCTCACCCAGCATTATGCCCATTTACCCAGCCCACTGCCCCTCACCCAGACCTCACCCCCATGTACACGCACATGTATGCTATGCTAATCGTAGCCCCCAATGCGCATATGTGTGTTTCCCAGAAGAATGGGGAAGGATCAGTGAGGGGTGACTGGGTGAGAATGAGGATAGCGTAGACAGTGAGATGGTGGTTGGTTGGCCGCTGGCCATGCACACTACTCTTCTGTACTTGCTGATGTCTCTTTGTTTGTGGGGTCATGGTCAGGGCTTTTAGGGCCCAAGGGATCGGCCCCTTCTAGATGTCAGGGGAACACTTCAGTGGTCACTGAGCCCAGTCCCTTCCCTGCTCATTGAGGCAGCAAGCCCAGCTAATTCAAAGCCAGCTCTTGGGGCACGAGGTTGGGCTGCCATTTTTGACTGCTCATCTTGGGGGGAAGCAACGTGGTTTTGAAAGTAAGCTTGGGCTGGAAGGGCATCTTTCTCTGTAACTGAGTGTTTGCTTCTTTCTCCCAGGACCCCTGCTGTGCCTTTTACTTCCTATGGCCTGCACCACACAAGCTTGCTGAAGAGGCACATTTCTCATCAGCCCTCAGTGAATGCAGACCCTGCCTCACAGGAGATCTGGCGATCTGAAACTCTGCTCCAGGTGAGACACTCTGGCTTGGATTTTCAGTGGCCAGCATGGCCAGCTCGGTCGGGAATGGGAGGCCGGTGCCAGGAGCGAAGCTGGCCCCCTGATGGCATCTTTTAGAGCAGCCTGTGAGGACTAAGCTGCCTCTGTTCAGGTGGGTTTGCCTTTTCACTCAGGACACACATGTTCAGCTGCTGTCACGTTCATGGTCCTGTGAAGGGCTCTGAGGGAGGGATGAATGAGCTGTGTCTGAGCCTAATAGAGAGCCTAGAAATCTGTGCGATGATAGTTTAGACAAGGAGGGAGGGGGCTTAGGAGATTGGGAAGTCTGTGGAGGTGGGGCTGAAGGGGACCTTCCTGGAACAGTGGCCTGGAATCCAGGGACAGTCTTGCTGCCAGAAGGGACCTCAGAGGCCATCTCTCAACTCCTGCCCAAACCAGAGAGTCCTAATAGCCAGCCTCCTGTGATGGGGTTCCCCTCCCGCTTTGGGCAGCGGCCAAGGGCCTTGCCAGCTGAGGTTTCTGGCACAGAGGTTCTTCATGTCCTCTTTGAGGCAGGGCTAGGCCCAAGCTGGTAATGTTGGTCAGCTCTGTTGTCAGACAGAAAACTGCATCTGCAGCATTCTGGGGTTAGAACAAGGCTTCTCAGCTGCTCCACCCAGGCTTTCCCCAGCCCCACATCCCACAGGCTGTGCTCTGGCTGTGATAGTGCCTATCCCCAGGGCCTCCTGGAGCCCTAGGGGCTTCTCACACTGTGGGGCTTGTGCCTGGCACTCAGTGAGGCCTTCATTCTGCTGCCACTTTTACTGCTGCATTTTCTTTGAATGACTGAAGAACCAGCCAAAGGGACAAGTGTTAATGTTGGTTCTAGGGTTAATGCTAGGAAGTGACAGGGGTGCATTTGGGCCAAACTTCACCAGCGGTCCAAGCTGAAAGCTGCTCAGCAAGGGAGGAACAGGCTGTTCATGAAGGGAGTGAGTTCCCTCTCCCTGGAGGCGTTGAAGCAGATTCCCAGTCAGGAATGCAGCCGAGTAGATCCTGGGGGCTGGCAGGGGAGGGCCGAGTGTCCACAGTGCTCCTTCTCTGGCTCTGACATTTGAGGATTCCCTCGACAGAGACCCTGCAGGGAGTGTGCTGAGGACTGACAGATGCCTCTGCTCCTCCCTAGGTCTTTGTGGAGATGTGGCTTCACCATTATTCTCTGGAGATGTATCAGAAAATGCAGTCCCCTCACGCCAAGGTAAGGCCATGCATGCCACTCCCCTCAAGGTCTTGCTTGTTGGCCTTGACCCCCAAGTGCATCATTAGGCTGTTGACCCTCATTATCCAGGGCTGCCCTTGGAAAGGGCTCCTCAACCTCACCTTGGTTCTGGAAGCCCAGGGCCACTTAGCTGGCTGGGGGCCATGCTTCAGCTCCCACCCAATGGCCACTTCCCTCAGGCTCGCTCCCTGGAGGCAAGGTCAGTGCCATGGCTCCAGAGCCACCCTCATCAGGCTTTCTCCAGAGGGGGCTGCCGAAGTTGGGCCCAGAGTGGTAGGCCTCAGCTCCCTGGATGAAGTTTCCCAGCACACCTGGATATTTTCCAGATGGGAGATCCCAGGCACTTGGGGATGCCTCCTGGCCCAGGGCCGATTCCCGCTTTGGGCAGCGGCCAAGGGCCTTGCCAGCTGAGCTTTCTGGCACAGAGGTTCTTCATGTCCTCTTTGAGGCAGGGCTAGGCCCAAGCTGGTAATGTTGGTCAGCTCTGCAGGGGCAGACTGCTGCATTGATGGGCTCCTGAACCCTATTCCTTCTACTCTCCTCCTGCCTGATAGGCTGAGACCTCTGAGGAAGGTTTTGGGGGGACTAGGATGAGCCTGGGAGCAGACCCCAATAAGCCCCTCAGCTTACAAAGAAGTGCGCCACCCCTTCCAGCACTGTGATTGTGAGGCTCGGGCCTTTTGTCCCCCCACCCCCCAGATTCTGGGAGGGGGTGCCTTCCAACCCCATGGTACAGCCTTCACCACGGGTGTTTGGTGAATGAGCATGTTATTCTCTGTCTTTGTGCATGTGGCTTGGCTTTGCAAAAGCATTAGGATTGCAGATTGCTTTAAACCTGCTTGATCTGTCTATAGTGCCTCTCAAGAGGGTGGGTGTTTCCTGGCTGGACACACTAGCATAGGTAGGCAGCCTAGAAGTGGTTCTGGGGGGGCTGGAGGGGCGAGAGAAGACTGTTTGCTTTGTGGTTGAACCTGGGGACCTTCCCTCTCCCTGTGTTCCCGTGGGCCAGGTCTGAGGCGATGTGCTCAGGGCCCAGGCCCTAGTCCAGCCCTTGACAGCTAACAGACGTTGCACAGGTAGGCCTCTCTACACCTCAGTTTCCCCATGGCCATGGATCCCTACCTGCTGTATCACAGAAGGCCCCCGGCCTCTCCATGACCACCTCAGGGGTGTGCAAACCCTACTGAGTCTTGATTGGGGGACAGGGCTCAGTGTGGGCTGTTCAGTCTGTGTATCTGGGGCCAAGGGGCTGTGAGCTACCCTGGAGGAGTGGGTGGTATCCTGGAAGTGCTGCTGTGCCCTTGCCTGCTGGCCCTGTTGACTGCCCTCCAACCTCATGCTGTGTGGGCCGGGTCCTCGACTTCTTGTCCTGGCAGCCCGAGTGCTCTCCACACCTCTGCTGATGCTGTCCCCAGGCCACCATCAAGGAGGATGGCTGCTAGGCAGCCAGCCTGACGATGGTCACAGCCCACTTTGGATCCATTCGCTCCAGCACCGACCCCTCCCCTTAATCACCAGCTAAGGAGTTAAGTTCAAGCATAGTTTTGCCTATAAAATAAGGGGCCTAGACTGTATCTTCCCTCCCAGACCCAAGAGCCTGAGGCCCCAGGAGGTATAGGTTGGTGGTCTTAGCTCTGCCCCAGGGCCTCCCCACCCCCTGTAGGCCTGATCCTACCATTGCTCTGGAGTAAGCATTCAGAGAGCTGGGGGCTCTGACCACTCAGTGCTGGGCTCGTGACATAAGAACCATGGGGGTCTAGGGAGGAGCACGGACATGAGGGCAGATGGGTCAGCCGCCACTCTGGAGCGAGCCACCCTCCAGTGGGAGGGAGCGAGCTCCCTGGAGCAGAGCTTAGATAGCCAGTTGCCCAGGACGTTAGTGTGCCTGGGGCTTGGACCAGATGGCCTCTTGTTTCCCCTCTAGTGGCGACTCCTTGGGAAGACAAGCCGCTGGCTTCCTAGAACCTGGTCAGCCCGTGTGTGCCCAGCCTGTCGCCCTTTAAGCATTGTGTCCAGCGCAGTGCGATCCCTCTGCAGAGATGCCCTGAAGGTGGCCAGGTCCAAGGCCAGGGCTTGGGCTACTGACTGGGTGCTTCCTGACTGGTTTTGGGCTCTCATTTCCCGTTTCCTCACTGCTGTGGCTCTCCCTACTAACTCCTTCCTGCTTTACTAACAGATCTGCTTTGTGAGGGTGGCAGACAGCTCTGCTGCCAGGCCCTTGCCCAGAGCCTCCCCCAGACACTCTCTGTGGTGCAGGTGCATCGGCCTGGCCAGAACCACGTCAGGCTGCTTTGACTCCAGCAGACTCTCATTTGTCCAGAAGAGTTAGGTCTGGTTGGCCGAGCAGGAGATTTGGAGTCTGGGCTCAGTGACTTGCTCTCTGAACCTCCATCTCCTCTTCCAGGAAGAGAACCCTCCCATGAGAGCTCATGTCCTGACTAGGCAGAGTAATAACTAATGACCTGGGCCCCTGGGACCCCGAGACCCTCGCGCCTCGTGGATTTGTCGTCCTGTTCTCGGAAAGCGAGACGTGATGACATCCCCACCCACGTTCTCTCTGGGCCTCCACAGGGCCCCCTAAAGAAACCCCCCGGCCTGCTTTTCTGGTGTTGGCCTTCTGGCTAAATGAGAGTCTAGTGTCCCTCAGTCCCTGCTAGCCATTGTAATTTTCTGGAAGGCTGATGATGCACCTGCTCCATTGGTCTGGCCAGGCCAGAGTCTGAGGGGATGCTCGTTCAGGGAGCCCAAGAAGAGGAAGCCTCGTGGCCCCCCGCCTGGCCCCCCCCCCCGCCCGGTTTTAAGGCAGCTTCAGCTCAGGAGCCGGCCCTTGGCAGAGGACAGAGCTGCCTCGGCCAAGTCAGTGCCAGGCTCACAGCCGGGCCCCCCTTGGACTCTGACTTGTGTCCTCCGCCACCCACCCGCCCCAGCTGAGGCCCCCAGAGCCAGGCCCAGGCAGGCGAGGAGAGGGGCAGTGCCCATAGGCTCCTGTTGGCATGAGGGTCTGTGGCTGCAATGTTTGACTGGATTGGCACTGACTGTTTGTTTTTGTTTTTTGTTGTCTTTTTCCTTTTCTTGGGCTTATTCTTACTTTTTCTCTTTCTCTTTCCCTTCTTCCACCTCTCCCTTTCCTTAACCTTATCTTCTTCCCTGTCCCTGTTCCCCTCTTTGTCTCTCCCCTCACTCCCTCCTTCCTCCTCTCTGCCCCCTTTCCCTTCCTGTTTTTCCCTCTTTCTTCCTCCCCTCCCCTCCCCTCCTCTCTCCCCTCCCCTCCCCTTCCCTCTCCTTTCCTCTCCCTTCCCCTTCCCTCCCCTCTCCCCTCCCCTCCTCTCCCCTCTCCTCCTCTCCCCTCCCCTCCTCTCCTCTCCCCTCTCCTCCCCTCTTCCATCCCCTCCCCTTCCCTCTCCTCTCCTCTCCCTCCTCTCCTCCCCTCCCCTCCCCCTCCCCTCCCCTCCCCCCTCTCCTCTCCCCCCCCTCCCTTCCCCTCTCCTTTCCCATCATTCTCCATTTTCCCTTCTTGTTTTTGTTGTCTCTCAGCTGGAGGTTCTCCACTACCGACTCAGTATGTCCAGTAGCCTCCACAGTTCTCCTGCCCAACCCAGCTACCAGGCCCTCCACGCCTACCAAGTACAACATCTTTTTGTTTGGTTTCTTTTTTTATTCTTGCTGGCAATCTGGAGAGAGAGAGAGAGAGAGAGAGAGAGAGAGAGAGAGAGAGTGTGTGTGTGTGTGTGTGTGTGTGCGGTCTGCAGAGGAAGCCCCCTGGTGTGGCTGGGGACTGGTTTCCAGGCAGTTTAAGAAGGCCCATCAGACACATCAGAACTCAGAGCTGGGTGGGCACAGAGCTTTTCCAGAGCCTAGTGGAAGGGGGTGGGTGTGTGTGTGTGTGTGTGTGTGTGTGTGTGTGTGTGTGTGTGTGTGTGTGTGTGTGTGTACATGACACGCTCTGACCCCCTCCTCCTGCTCTGTGGTCATCCACGCTTCTTTCAGTCAGTCTTGCATGGGAGACAAGGGCGGGGGTCTTGGGGCGGGGGGCGGGGGCAAGGATTCTGAAGAGTCCGGGGAGGGGGAGGGGGTGATATTTGAGGGGACACTGGTCGACCCGGTGCTGAGCCTTCCGTCACAGGCATTCAGGTTCATGTACTGAAGGATTTGCTAGGCTGCTGTTTGAGAATGAGGAGCTCAGGGATTGGTCCTGGGAGGCACCGAGTTGTGTGTTTCCTCAGACTGTTATTCGCTCATTTTCAAAAACATCCTCTTTGCTGCGATGGTGGTGATGGTCCCTGTTATTCCTGTAGCTCTTCAGGGTTTTACAGAAAAGTCATGGGCATTGTCTCCTTTGAGCTTCTTACCAGCCCTGGTATGATTACCCCCTTTATACAGAGGAAAGAGAGGAAGCTCGCAGAGGGGCTGGCTGAATCGCCAGTGCCATGGGCATCAGTCGGACATGACCTTGTCCCCAGGTCTGAGTGGCTCCAAAGCCTGCCCTTAGCTGCGCCGGCTCCCTGCTCAGTAGTGGGGGCACGTGAGGCCTGGGAGGCTGCCCGGTGCAGATGTCAGACCAGCTGCTGGGCTGGCCCATCACACTCCCTCTGGGAGTGACTGGGAAATATTTAGCACCAAAAACAGCAGTAGAGAGCAGGTGGGGTTAGCTTATGGCTTTCTAGGACAGCATGTGTCTCTACAGGGCTTAGCAGCCTGTTTGGAAAATGGGGACTCAGAGCGAGTGATTTCTCCTGGGCAAAGCTGTGACTGATATGGGGTCTCCTGGTCCTGGGGCTCCGTGGTCACACCTGCTCCCTCCTCAGTCCAGACTTCCAAAGAAGGTGCTGCCAGTAGACAGGTATCTGCAGAGGGAAAACAGCCTCCTCTTTCTTTTCTTAGCCATTTGGCACAGGGGGAAGAATGCCCTTCATTTCTGTACAATTTATTCCTCTTCTGTTATGAGTGACAGCTTGTTGTAGGCTCTGGAGAGAGGTGAAACAAGACAGGGCCCCATTCCTGTGATGAGGGAGGAGACTGGGTGGGCAGGCTGCAGGGACTTCACCCTCTTCCAGGACATTGGCATGTGTCCCTGCCCTCAAGGAGCAGATCACATTCTGGGAGCAGAGGTGATGTGTAGGTGGGGCGAGATGAGGAAAAGGCCGGTCTGGCCAGACCTCCGGTGTGTTGAGGTGAGCCATGGGCAGTGCTGCCGCATGAGCCAAATTGCCTTCTGTATTTGCTCTTGGAGGTTGGAGGGAACCCCTGGGTTGAGCTGGGCAGGGACGTGGTCAGAGCTGCCCATTCAGAGTAGTACTTTGGGGGCGGAGGTGGCAAGGGGTAGAGGTTGGAGAGAGGACCCGTTACAAGGAGGGTGCAATGATAGTCTGAGTAGTGATGAGGTATGAAGGCCTGAGCTGTCCATTTGTTGAGTCAGGTGCCTGTGAGATATCCTGGAAGAGCTGGCTATCTGGCAGTTGGTAATGTGGAACCAAAAGCCTAGGAATCCTCTAGGCAGTGATCACAGCAAGCATTGAATCCATGGGATTCTCCCAGAGAGAGGGTCTGGGCTGGAGCTGGGCCATGGGGGTGGAACCCAGAACCAGAGACTGAGAAGGGCTCAGGAGAGAGACCTTCAGGGGGTATTGTGGGTGGGCAGGGTCTGAATCTGCTGAGAACCTGGGAGGCTTTTGGCAGGGTCAGGAGTCCAATCAGAGGGTTGAGAAGGAGTGGAAGGAGTTGGCAGTTCCTTTTTGGCCAAATGATCAGATACAGATTTTCACAGTGCTTAGGAAAGAGCCAGGATCCATCAGAATTCACTTGGATTGCTGTGGGCAAGTCCCAACCGGCTACATGTGCTTCCTTTATTAAGCTGAGGAGATTCCCTCAACCTTAGTCACATAGTCAGGGGGTAAAGTGCAGAGAACCCTGAAGTGAGCCAGGGCATGGGCTCAGAGCCCTGAGGTGACCTTACCCACCCTTCCGGCTCATGGTCTGTGACCTTGTGGCACAAGAAGGCTAGGCGCCCCCCTCCCTCGTGGGCATGTAGCTGGCAGCCGCCTTGGATTGTGCTGGGGGGTAGGGGAGAGGGCAGGGAAGTTAGCCAGAGCCCTCAGGCCCCTTGGGCAGTCTGGGGACCCTTTATCAGGATCATCATGGTTCTGAACACATACTTAGGATTGCAAAGGAAACCAGTCCCACTAAGATTCAGTTATCAGAATGGTAAGAGAACGAGTTCATGGATCTCAGGGGTCCAGAGCCCCTGGCTCTGGGGCACAGTGTCTGGTAGCATCTTGGTCAGCGTTTTTTATGCCTCTAGGTTGGGCCAGGGCTGGGGTGGAGCTGGAAGAAGCTTGGGGAGAGTCATCAATAAGTAAGCATTTATCTTATTAGGCTACCTATTAGGGCATCTCACTGAGACTAGAGGGGTCTCCTACCTATTTTAGGACCTTCATTTAATGGTAAATGCCTGATTGATGGTGGGAAGACCTGAGCATCCCCCAACTCTGACTTCAAGTCATGTCCAAATCGGGGCTAGCCAGTGTTGGGGCCTCCAGGTCTGTGTCCGGATCAGGGCAGGTCTAGGAAGAGAGCCCCTCTGACATGTGGGAGATGCCCCATCTTTCTGGGGTTCCCAAGTAGGTATTGGGGGAACACAGTGTCAGCCACTTGTGAGCCCAGATCCATCCTTGGAAACCTTTGAATGCCGTAACTTGTTGGTAGAGATGAGCATGGAATGATCACTCCAGAATTTACTCCAGCTTAGCCAACAAGAGGGACTTGGAGACTCAAATCAGGGAAGGTTCTCAGAGTCACTTAAGCCTATCAAGGGGCCAAAGGGCAGGGAAGATCTTCAGATTCCCATTACAGTCAAGTACAAGCAGAGTTTAGAGATAGGCAGAATTCCTGGCTCTGTAAGAAGGCCCATGAAATTCTATTTCCCACTGGTAGTAACAATCCAAAGCACTTTTATGATACCCTGATGGCTCTTTATGGGCCAAAGACCTATGGTGCATTGCTGATAGAGCCACATTGATTAGTGGTAAGGACATGATCTTGGGGAGATGAGCTGAACACTTCCATATTCTCAACAGACTATCAGTCAATGCTGAGGCCATTGACCATTTACCTCAGGATGAAGTCAGACCCTCCCTAGCTGAACTCCAAGTGAAGAGGAGGCTTTGAATGCCATTAGGTGTCTTTTCTGTGGCAAAGCACCTAGTGATGACTATTCCAGCTGAGATTTACAAGGTGGGGGGGGGGGTCTATTGCTCATACAAAAGCTGACTGAAATTTTCCAGGTTATATGACAAGAGGAGCTTATCCCCCAGAAGTTCAAGGATCCCTCCATTGTCCATCTCTATGAAGGAAAAGGAAATAGGTTGTCCTGCTACATTCATGGCGAGGTGGTGGGAAGCGGGGGGGTCTCTCTCTCAGTCACTGCTGGCAAGATTCTTGCCAGAATCCTCCTTAGTAGACTGGTCCTTCACCTGGAAGATGGTCATCTACCTGAGAGCCAGTGTGGCTTCAGAAAGGGCCAAGGAACAATGCATGTGTTTGCTGCCTGACAGCTCCAGGAGAAATGCCAGGAGCAGAACAGAGGTCTATACACAACACTTGTAGATCTGACCAGGGCCTTTGGCACTGTCAGTCACGGAGGCTTGTAGAAAATGATGCCAAAATTTGGTGGCCTGAAGCTCATGGGGAGACTAGAACCAAAGATGGGTACTCAACTGCCTGGGGTTGGAGAGTTTGTAAAGGGCGGAACCCTTATGTGGCTGCTAAAAACAGACCCCTGATTTGTTAATAAAAAGGCTATTTGATCTTCAGCTGCCTGATGAGAAAGCCATCTCTTCAGAAGCTGGCCTTTCTAGGGGTTGTCCCCAGCCTGTGGCCTGGCCTGAGCACATCTGCAGAATCGTGCTGACTTGTGGGCACGCTGTCTTCTGGGAGGAACTCTGGTAAGGCCAACTAGAAGAAGGGAACCTTCCTCAAGGAGCAGATCCTCCCTGAAGGGCTGTCCTGGGGTAGCGACCCAGAGCCTGCCTTCAGCTCAGCCAAACAAGTTTTAACCATCTGACAGTCAGCTGTCCAGGGTGGTCACAAGCTCTTCCTTCCCAGGGATGTGTGAGCAGAGGCTGGGTGCTGGCCAGGGGGCCATTCGTGCTCTTGGATCACCTCGTGGCCCCCAGCAGATTTTGGGTGGGAAGCTGGATCAAGAGACCTGAAAGAAGCCCTTTCTCATTCTGTGACACTTTTTAGAATGTCATTGCTGCCTTGTTTTCTGTGCCAGTGGTGTCCTGCAGACCTCCTTCCCTTTGCTCCCTATGGTACCTTCCCTTGTTACTGAGCAGAACCATCAAAACCATTTGATGCAGCATCTTCTGCCAGAGGAAGGGCAGAGGCTTCATGTGTTCTCTGAAATTGTCGGTCATCATATCTGATCAGAGTCCCTTTGCCATTCAATATCATTTTATGATTGTCATTCTTAAAGGCATTGTAACTAGAGAGTGGGGAAGGAGTGGGAGGAGCCTTTGGGTACTGGTCACAGCATGCGCTCCTGGGGCAGATCCTGAGGACAGCGGAGTGTCTAGCCTCTCAAGCTCTTCCTTGGTGGGGGAGCTGGGGTGCAAACTCCAGGCAGGTGAGGAGTGAGGACAGGGAAGACCTTTCACTGGATGAAAGTGGATCAACTTCCTCTGGAGCAATGGGGAGAAGGATGAGAGAACCATGATGGTAGAAGGGAGCCCGGGGTGATGGGAAGAACACTCTGGTTTGAATTCTGCCACTCATGCCCGTGGGCAGGGGTCACTGCCTGTTAACACACATTAGTGGGTGCTTTACTGCCGGATGGACACTTTCAGGGCCCAGCACAATCCTTTAATGTCACAGATGTGTCAAGCTGCTGGCCTGTGGTCTCACAAGTAGCCAGTGGAGGAGCCCAGATTCCAACTCGGGCCTTCTAACTCTTCAGTTTAACAACTCTAAGGGCATTAAAGAACATGTGAATGTTAGAGGCCCTCCCCCAGTCATCCTGACCACACTCATCTTCCAAGCACGTCAGCTGCCTTTGTGGAGCTCCCTCCTGCTTTGCCTGAGAACCCTATGGTGTATCTAGTGCTGAGGCCCAGAAAACAGAAGCAGGCTCATACCAGCACAGAGATAATTTCCTACACTTGGGGAGTGAGTGAAGCTAAAGTGGCCTTTAATGATGGGACAGAAGTCTCCAGGTGAGGAGGGAGGACAGCCATCCCAGACAAGGGGAAGGTGATAGACTCACAGGAGGGTGTGGAGGCTGAGTAATTGTCCAGTTATGTTGGGATGTCCGAGTGTGCAGGGCAATCTGAGGCTGGAATAAATAAGGACCTGCCATTGCTGGTGGGGCCCTTTGGAAAACCCTAGCATTTGGTACCAGTTCCTCAACATTTGTTCACATTGACATAACCCCAGAGCCCCAGATGAGTGATCTGGCAGCAGTGGATCCCTGTGGTGAGCCTGGGGGCTGGCGGGGCAGAGGGTACTAGGGTACCCTGCCCTCTTAGGAGGAGGGAGCTGAGGCCCTATGAGAGGAGGATGTGGCCACACATATGTGTGGTCTGTGGGAGCTGAGGAGAGGATGTAGGGCTGTCTTTACTAGAATCCTGTCCCAGCAGCTGGGCGTGGGGCAGGGTAGTGGTTAGACCATGCTGGCTCAGTTCTACCCCTTTTTGACTTTCTCCCCTAGAGGAGGACTCTGATTGGACCCTCTTTTAGACTAAGGCTACTGAGCATAATTTAGGACCTGAGGATAAGCAAATTTGAATTAAGGGAAATAAATTTCTGCTCTTTGTAGAATCTGTGTCCTCGGGCTGCGGGCCACCCCATCCCTTTTGGAGACCTGCCTAAAGCTGGAAGGGCCAGGAAGGGGAAGAGGCTAGTGGGCAGGTCCTTCTAGTCCCCTCCCAGACTGAGGGATTTGTCAGAATTCATGGCCTTGGGATTCTGTGTTTCCAAATATGTCCAGTACTAACCAAGTCAGGGTCAGGCAGATTGTGGGTGCTTAGCCCATCCTGGAGTGTGCAGATGCTTATTGGGCTGTGTTTCCAGGGGTGGGGGGCCCATGCATTCTGGCCAGTCGCTGTCTCTCTGGGCCTCAGTTTCCACATCTGCACAGCGAGGCTAATACTTCTGGACAGTGGTAAGGAGAGCGCTTTTCAGAAGAGAGAAGGGGTGGTGACTGGGCCCAGGAGAGGAGCCCTCCCATGCCTGGGGTCCCTCCATCGGCTCCCTGTGTTTTCTCCTTTCTGCACACAGGAATCATTTAAGCCCACAGAAGAGCACATATTGGTGGTGAGGCTGCTTCTGAAACACCTTCACGCCTTTTCAAACAGCCTGAAGCCAGAACAGGTGTCCCCCTCCAGCCACTCCCACACAGCCAGCCCTCTGGAGGAGTTCAAACGGCAAGTGAGCTCCCCTCCCCGCAGCCCCACCCTTGGGAGCCTCCTTCTGGTGGGCAGCATCAGGATTTTCAGAGATGGAGCAGGAGATGCGTGCTCCTGGCACTGACCCCCACCTGTGCCTCTGCCTGGTGCTCACCATCACCCCTCTGGGCAGCAGCTGTGATGCTAGCCTCCTCCTTTCCTCCAGCTCTCTGTGGCTCTGCCTGTTTATTTGTAACTGCCCTGAGACCTGGACACAGCAGTCCTTGGCACCCCTTGTGATCACTCACTTTTCTCTGATGCCAAACACTGGCTCCAGATGGGAAGCTGGGAGGAAGCCAGCAGGGGGTAAGATAGCAGATGACCAGGTGGGGTTACTGGGTGACAGCCAGGTGACCTGCAGTCAGGCAGACCCCAGGCAAGGCACTTTACCTCCTCCTGCCTCTGTTTCCTCATCTGTAAAAGAGAGTTACTGAGGAGAGAGTGGGTTAGTATCTGTTGAGCTCTGTGTAAATGTGTCCTGGCATTGTTCTGAAGGGCACACCAGGGGCTTTGCTCAAAGAAAAACCCACAAGACTGTAGTGGGAAAGTCTTTAATGAAGGAGGTCCAGTGAGATGAATGGTCGCCCCCTGGGCCTGGTCTCTGACTCCAACGCTGGTAGCCTGTGCAGCCTCCAGGCTTGGGGCTGCCACCCTTGAGAAGAGGTGTGACCCTGGCCTGGAGGGCTTCCTGGCCCCAGGGCGGGGCAGGACACAGGGCCATCCCCTAGTTTTTTGTCTTTCAGGAGCTGTCCCAAAGGGATTGCATTTCTAGCCTGATGGCCTCTGGGCCTGTCTGCTTCCCTGGCAGACTTCCAGAAGAGGCCCCTCCCGACCCTCCCTAAACACTCACAGTTCTTGTGTGCTGGGGATGTGGCCACAGCCTGCTGTCCCCCCAAATCACTGTTGGCTCCCCATGGTCTTTCTTCCTCCTGTTGTTCCCGGCTCTGCCCGCTCCTGCTTTCTGGCCCAAGGGCACTCCTGGTTGTTGGTCCTCCCTGTGCCTAGCACTGTCTGTGACATTGGAGATGAGTCCCCCACACGGTCACTTGGAGGGAGGGGCTGTTGTTATCCCCATTTTACAGATGAGGATACTGAGGCAGACAGGTTCAGTGACATGCCCAAGGTCACATGGCTGGATTTGACTCCAGGGTTGGTGCTAGACCCACAATGCCACGGCAGCCTCTGGTATCTGCAATGACTGGTAGGGCAGTTTCTTAAGGGACTGAACCCTGGTGTGTGCCCCCCAGCTGTCAGACTCAGGGTTGGTGCGCCTGGCAGCATGCAACACTCTGATGTCCTGGCCTCTGCCCAGTCTTCTTCTTGGGTGAGGGTCTGTAACTTGGGCTCCAGCAGGGCAGGGCATGAGCATGACTCCCTCAGAGACCCCTAAGTAATGGGCACACGTGTTCTGTTAGAGCAGTGGGCATGGCTGCCCCAAGGGGGCTCCTGCTACAGGCCGGGCCTCGGGGTGAGGATGCTGAGGTGGTCACACTGACAAAGAGGCTTGCCCAGGGCCAGCCAGCGGGACGGCCATGGAGATGGGGGTCCATGCTTGGTGGGGGCTCCCCCCATGCTTGACTTTCTTGTGTTGTGCTGCAGAGTGGTCATCCCTCGCTTTGTTCAGCAGAAGCTCTACATCTTCCTCCAGCACTGCTTTGGCCACTGGCCCCTGGATGCTTCTTTCCGAGCGGTATGTATGGGCCTCACTCGGTGCCTTTCCCATGAACCGACCTAGAGCACAGGCCCCGCACCCATATGCATGACTGCCTTCTGCTCTCTCTGTTGGCACCACTGTGCCTGACAGGGAGAAAGGGCCAGAAAAGCTGTGGTGAAAGCCTGACCAGCTCCCGGAGGGGGGCTTCTTGTGTTTGGTTCTGGGCCCCTGGGGTGCAGGTGGGGACCTCTTGGTGGAGGTTCAGGCTAGTGAGAGCTGTTGGCAGCCCCCAGGATGGGGGTGGGGGACAGTTAGAACCCTGAATGCCATCTTCACCCAGTCAGGTGAGGTTAGACTTCTTAGGGGGAGGCAGGCTTCACTTGACAGGTGGGAGTGGGCTTCCCCAGAAGGGGCTGGTTGATTTTCCTTCCACAGGCCTTTATTAAACAACTGCTGGTGCCGGGCCTGGTGCAGACACAAAAAGGGAGGGTCTCAAGCAGAGACTCAGCCCAGGGTTGAGGGGACTCCATGATCAGTTCTCATCAGGGCAGATGTCTCTGACGGGCCTAGAACAGGGAACATTGGTGCTAGGGGGGCCCTTAGAACAGGGGATGTCAGGGCTGGGAGGGGTCTTAGGATAGGAACCTAAAGAGTTGCAGAGCAAGAGCTCATGTAACTGCATCTTCTCTGCGAGGTCCTGGAGATGTGGTTGAGTTATTTACAGCCGTGGAGATATGCTCCTGAGAAACAGTTTCTGACTGCAGACCCTCAGCCTCGAAGTATCCCTGAGAAGTGGTGAGTGTCTGTCCGGGCTCACCATTACCTCCCCCGGGGCGTGCTGGGAGCAGAGGGAGGTGGCGAACGCTCCCTGGGGGTTGGCTGGACTCTTCTTCCACCATGTCTTACTTAGTCCCTCTTCTCTTGGTAACCTCCTTCTCCTACTTGTGGGCTGCATAAGGACCTGGAGGGTGGTTCTGATTCTTTCCTGCCACCCTGTGAACACAGAGTTCAGTGACTGGACCGAGAAGGCCCCAGAGGGCCGCCTCTCCAGCAGGGACTCCATCAGAGACAGGAGGTCTTGGTAGAAGAAGGAACGTGAGCTGGTCATTGAGCTGTCAAGAGGTTGGGTTCCCCCTGGCTAAGGATGGCTGAGCCCGGCGCCCATGGCAGCCCTTCTGGCCTAGGAGGCTCTGGCCCAGCGTGTTGCAGGGACTCTGGGCCCTCCCACTGGGCTGACTCAGGGGCTGCTGTTGCCGTTTCAGGGCTCCCTTTGTGCAGGAGAACCTGCTGATGTACAGCAAGCTCTTCATTGGCTTTCTCAACCGTGCCCTCCGCACGGACCTGGTGAGCCCCAAGAACGCGCTCATGGTGTTCCGTGTGGCCAAGGTCTTTGCGCAGCCCAACCTGGCAGAGATGATCCAGAAGGGTGAGTGGCCTCCTCCTGTGGCACTCGTCTGGGGCAGCCCATTGCACAGGCGAGCAAATGGAGGCCAAGCCCGCGGGCCTCGCCCTGCTGGCTCTGTGGAGATTTGAGCAGAATCTCTTGTCTTCTTCCTGTCCAAGGCTCTCCGCAGTCGATTCCCTGTGGGGCTGGCAGCCTTTCCTTCTCCCATTTCTGGTGCCTTAGGGGAAGAGCCCCGGGTACGGTGCAGCCACAATGGATGGTGACAGGAGCTGCTGACTGGGGGCTCACTTGGGGCTACCTCATGCCTTCCGGGGACTCTCCTTGGTGCCCTGGCCCCAGCTCTGTGCCAGGCCTGCCCTCCTCATCCCCTGGCTTCTCTCAAGGCTGGGCAAAGGTGCCACCTCCTCCAGGAAGCCCTCCCTCAGCCTGAGTGTTAAGTGGGAGCACATGCTTTCGGCTCCTTGAGGATGGGCGCTGTTTTCTGTCTTGGGATCTCAGAGCATTTTCTAGGAGCCAGTACTATCCCCACTCTACATGATGGGAGCTGGGGGGAGAGGGTGTGTCCAAGGTGTGGATTCAGACCCAGGGCCTTCATGCTCCAAGACCGCGCTGTGTCCATGACTGCCGCCCGGGGCTGTCGCAGTGGCCCCAGCACTGCCATAAAGGGGAGCTCTCCCACCTTGCCCTGGAATGGAGCATCCGGCCTCTGGGCATCATCACTGTGGCTCTTCTGGTCCTCATGATGTTGCTGATGGGTCGGACCCCGAGGCCTCAGAGGCCCCACTTGTCTTTTAAGTGGCTTCTTTTGAAAAAGAAAGACCTTGCAACAGTCATTGGCTCTTGTACCCACGGTCAGAGGGAGCCTTCCCTCCTTGCCCTCCCTGTGCCCCACGCTTGGCGTGCTCTCCCTCTTCACGCTCTGCTTCCTCCAAGGCTCAGGTCAGGCTGCAACCAGGATCCTTTTGTGGCCTGTGCTTCCCTGCCCTCCCTAAATGACCTCCCATTCGTTTGGTCTTCCCTGTTAGAACTTAAGGTTCTTGAGGGAAGGGATTATTTCAGTTTGTCTTTATCCCCCTGTGCCCAGCCCAGAGCTGGACAAAGAGCACTTGTTGAAGGGCTGATCTCTTCAGAGGGTGGCGAGCAAGCTCCGTCTAGTTGTGAGGGTTGTGTTGGAGGGGCTGGGGTGGAGTGGTGGGTGGTAGGCTAGGTCCCTGAGCCCTCTTCCCCCTCCCCTGATAGGAGAGCAGCTGTTCCTGGAGCCGGAGCTGGTCATCCCGCACCGCCAGCATCGGGTCTTCATGACGCCACCCTTCCCCGGGAACCTTCTTTCCTCCTGGCCCCCCACGGTCACCGACGCCTCCTTCAAGGTGAAGAGCCATGTGTATGGCTTGGAGGGCCAGGATGGCCAGTACAAGCAGATGTTCGGCCCAGAAGTCCGAGCCTTGGTGAGTCTGAGTAGCCCTTTCGGGAGGCCCTTCTCTGTAGGGGGGTCTGATGCAGAGCCGGAGCCACTGGCACTTGCTCCTGTATTGCTGCAGAGGGTTCGGGAGCCTGGCCTGGATGCGGACAGGCTGGCTGAGGGCCTGCGTGCATGGCTTTTCCCACTTTGCCCTCTGCGCCATGTCCGGGAAGCTGGTTCTGAGGAAGGCAGGTCTCAGGAAGCCCAGCCTTTATTTCAGAAGTGAACTCTGGAGGCGGGCCAGCACTTGACAAGAAGTTGCTGGCCCTTCCGAGTCCAGGGATAGCAGGTGGGGACTCACTCCGATGCCTAGGCCTGGCCTTCACCTGGGCCCCACCTCCCCTCTTCTCTCTGCTGTTGCCCCTCCCTGCAGCTTCTCTTCAGCTGCCTATGTCCTACTCCCCCAGCCCAAAGACCCGAGCAGGTCAGCCTCTTGCTGAGGTCATCAGCAGTCTGCACAGGGCACCATCCTGCGCCAGATGTGGCAGGCTGCGGATGCTTCCCCATGAGTGGCTGGCCGCAAGCCCTGCAGCTCCTCCTGCCTTTTTCCTCTAGTCTTCGTCCCCACTCTTTGTAATAGAGTGTGAACTCCTGGGGGCACCCAGCAGGGGCCCAGCGCACAGTGGTGCCTTATCCACGCTCTTTGGATTGCACCTGCTGAGCCAAAGTAGCTGGAGTTCTGAGGGATTTTTTGAAGCCAAATAAAGCACTTGGTTCATCTGCTTGTCAGATTAGGAGAGCAGGCCCTGCTGGATGGTGGTCCGAGTGCCCCAGCGAGGAGCCTTTGGGCAATTAGTGTGGTTGTCCCCAGGGCAGCTGGCCAGGATATGCTAGGACTCCAGCACCCAGTCTCTACTGGCACCACCTTTAAGAACCCAGGGTACCTTCCATTCTGCAAGGAGCCTTTGGGGGAGCAGCAGTTAAACTGTACAGGAGAAAGTAAACTTTCCCCAGCAGTGGTCACTGGTGGGGGCCAGGGAGAGTAGATGAAAGAGAAATTAACTGGAGGGAATAGAGAGAGGAGTGAGAGAAACGCCCAGGGGGAAGGAGGGACCGAAATCAGTTTTGGGGAAGGAAAGGTGGGCACAGGCCAGAAAGACGACTGACCCCTGCTGGACACCTGACCTCTGCTTGGTGCCTTTGGGCTGGGATACAGGAGTTTATGTTGTCCACAGGTCATGTTCTCTAAGAATTGAAGGCTAAGGGGGAATTAGGAAGGACCTGACAGGGGTCCTGCACAGCTGACCCTTGGCCTTCCTCCTCAGGGTGGCTTGGCCAGGACACCCCCACTGGGCCAGGCAGCTTCTGCCTGCAGAGTCCCTCCTTTGGGATTCGTTCCTCAGGCTCCACAGGGAACTTCGAGATCCCTGTTGACCAGTGGGCGTGACCAGGCATTGATGGCTGAAATAGGGATGCTACCGTTTCAGAGCAGGCTGGGTTAGAAGAATCTACCCAGAAGCAAGGGGGCTGTCCACCAGGCCTCCAAGGAGAAGGCCACCCCTGGATATTTCTGAATTCCTTTGTAAGGAGCTGGCTTGCAGGCTCCTCCTTTGGCCAGAGGCACCTGCCTGCTTTGGCACAAAGTGGCCTCCCGATTCATCCCCACCATGAGTGCCCAGGGAGCGAGTGGGGGTTTCATGTACTGACTGCCCACTTGGGCACCCGGGCAGATGAGGATGCAGGTTCACAGTCAGTGATGGGCCGTGCCTGATGCTCCTGAGTCTGTGAGCAGGGGGAGCCCCGGCTTCCTGGCAGGGCAAGGGGAGGAAGCTCCAGGATGGAGGCGGCTGGGGCCATCTGACCCCTCTGTGTCTGGCTCTTAGGTGCTCAGGCTGGCGCAGATGATCGCCCAGGCCAAGCAGACAGCCAATTCCCTCTCGGATTACTCAAGTGAGACCCCTGCCAACCGGTCCTTCCTCTCCTGGCTGGGCTTCTGCCCCATTGATATGAACGGCACCTACTGCACCAACGACCTGGATGAGCTGGGCCAGGACAGCATCAAGAAGACGGATGAGTACCTGGAGAAGGCCCTGGAGTACTTGTGCCAGATCTTCCGAGTGCGTCCAGTTTGCGGGGCAGGGCAGGGCGGGGACCTGCAGTGGACAGGCAGGGGCAGCAGCTGCTCTCTCCCTTGGGCAGCCAGGGAGGGAAGATGGGGGGAGAGGGGAGCAGCACGGTGGGAGAGCGCAGGGTGCCAGGTGGGGATCCGGGCCTGCTGGATTCAGGCTCTCCCTGTGTTGGCCACAGCTCAGCGAAGCCCAGCTCACTCAGCTGATGATGAATGTGGGCACTGCGCCTGACGAGAACGGGAAGAAGCAGCTTCCTGACTGCATCATGAGTGACCAAGGGCCGGTGCTCACCCCGCTGGGCAGATACCAGGTCAGGACCAGGCCGTGTCCCTGAAAGCCCATGTTATTGTAGGTCCCTTATCCCGGCCCCCCAGAGCTGCACTTCCTGTGCCTGCATTACAGATAAGGGCACTGGGTTTGGGGGACATGGGCCCGCGTCAGCATGTCCGAATGATCCTGGGGGTGGCCCAGTTGAGCCTTCAGCCAAGCAGGACCCTCAACTGGTCAGGCAGGGTCTGGCGGAGGAGCTCTTCCCCTCGGACACAGCTGCACACACACGTGCTGTCCGTGGTGACCTGTGGGGTCAGCGGCTGTAGCCGAGGGCCACTTGGAACCTCAGTGTCCTCCTCTGTAAAAGGTCCTTCCAGCCTTAGTCTGTACGTGTGGTGGTCAGGCCACTGAGGCAGCCAGCTGTGGTTGAAGGAGACCTAGACCTGCCAGGAGTTATGCGGGTCACTGGGCTGAACGGGACCCGAGCCTCGGGCCCAGGCTCCGCCCCTCCGGCCCCCTCCCTCTGCATCTGTGGCCACATGGTTAGGCGGTTAGGCTCCCAGCCAGTTCCTCCTTGCTTGTAGATCATCAATGGCCTGAGGAAGTTTGACATCGAGTATCAGGGAGACGTGGAGCTGCAGCCCATCCGCAGCTACGAGATTGCCCCCCTCGTGCGGCTGCTCTTCCAAGCGTCGTCCGCCATCAACCACCGGGTGAGTGGGTGCAGAGGCCAGAGTGTGGGGGGGTGGGGGCGGGAGAAGAGGGGGCTCCCCGGACAGCTCTTGTCCCCAAGTCAGGTTCAGCGGCCCTTCTCACTCCTGCCATCCTCAGCCACTTCCTCCTGGTTGAGACTCAGGTCCAGAATTATGGTTCTTTTCATGGGTCCTCTTTTGCAGGGTGAGATCACCACTAAGAAAGCCAGGAAGTTGTTGGGTGGTGCTCCCTTGGAGGGAGAGATCTCGGGGCAGTCTACCCCCAACCCTTTGGTGAAGGTGATTGGCTGCCCTGCTGGGCCTGGGCCCTGTTAGACTAGCTCTGACCAGCTGCTCTGTGGCAGCATCAGTGACAAGAGCCTCCTGTGGGACCTCCCCTGCACCTAGGCGGGGATAGGGCCCGCCTTCTTGGTGCCTGAACTTGGAGCCTTTGGGGCAGACTTCAGAGGCTTCATGCTTCTGGCTTCTCTGAGTGGGGCTTGCAAGGCCATCTCTGCCTAGGCTGGTGTCTGCCTGGGCTGCTCTTGCCCTGCTGGCCCCAGTGCTGCTCACTCCTCCCCTGGTGACGCCTGCTTGGGGGGGCTCCATTCTTTCACTGTGACTTCTGAAGTTCTGGGTGTTTGTCCTGCCCCTCACAGGAGTGCAGCGTAGGGCTGCCAGGCTGTGGTGAAGGCCCAAGAAGTGTGAGTGGGGATGGCTCACATGTCCTATCCCAGCTCTGTGCCTAGCTGTGAGGCCTGGGATAACCCCTCCAGCAACCTGGGTTTCTTGACCAGTTAAAGTGATCACCCTGGAGCTCTGGGAAGGTGTCTGGGTGGGGTGGGGCAGAGCGGGCTGCAGGTCAGGTGGGCCTGGCTCCTCCCAGTGGCACCTTTGGCAGCCCTGCAGACCTCTCACCTGCCCATGAGCCTCCTGGGCTGGGACAGAATCACCCCTTCTTCCTCCAGCTCCAGGCCTGCTCTCTCCTCTGCCCGACCTCATAACAAGGGCCCTGAGAGTGCAGGGATGGGTCATTCACAGGGCTGGAGCTTTGACTGCCTTGGGCTCAGCCTCAGGAAGGTTGTAGCTGTTTGTCACACTGGGGCACTCCTGTTCTGGGGGTGGCCGTTCTCTCAGAATACAGCTTGTGCCCAGATAAGGGAACACCCCGAGCCAAGTGTGGGGTACTGGAGAAAGGGACCCAGGCTGAGCCTGGAAGGGAGAGAAGGGGGGGAGTGGCAGGCAGGGGGAGGAAGGGGGCTGTCCAGGTTGGGGGACTCCTGCCATTTGAAGGCAGGAAGACTCCACAGCCCGTGCTGGGAGGATGTTGGGGGGTGTGTGGCCTGTCTTCCCTGGGTTCCACCATGGCCAGACCCTCCTGGTACTGAAGGCACAAAGCCAACATGCGCTAGTCAGCCCTGAGGACTCGGCCTCCCTGCCTCCTGGGGTGTTCTGACCCCCTCACTCTGCTGCAGTTTGCAGGCCGTATGGAGGCACTCTGCTCGCGGGAAGACTTCCTCGGGGCCTTCTGCCGCTTCCACCTCATGGACTCGTCCCAGGCTGAGAGCAGGCAGAGCCCTGTGGCGCTGTGCCGTGCCAGCCGCACCCACAGCCCCCGGCTCAGCCTACGCCTCCTGGCCAGCTACCGGACGCTCTTCTCCTTGCTGCTAGTTTTCCTCGTGGCGTCCTTGTTTGGCATCGGGCCCATCGTCTGCACGGTCCTTATCTTTGTCACATACCTTCTGTATGCAGTCGTGATGACAGCAGTCACTCAGAAGCTGAAACCTCACCAGCACTGAAATGGCCAGCAGCAGGCTCCGCCCATGTCCTGCAGACCCAAGGGCCCTGTGGCTCACGGTCACCACACATCTCGTGATGCATTTTTTAATAATAGAGCTGTGCACGTTTGTGAAACTGCTGCTGTGTAGGGCAGCTGTGCGGCCCAGGTCTGACTGTGGGGGCCTGCCTTGTGCAGGCTGGAATGGGTGGTGAGGGCCTCGGGCCCAGGGCACCATCTTGGCCTGTATCTTATTGGGCAGGGTCATGGTGGGTCCGATGCTGCCTTGAAGAAAGGCTGGGACCAAGCAAACCCTTGTCTGGGGGTGGGGAGAGGTTAGTGTCCCTCCTGGCTATCCTTCCCTTCCTGCTCTGCTGTTCAGGGAAGCATTGCTCCCCAACCAGAATGTGACAGACATGACCCAGACTCTTCATCATCCTCAGATTTTATCTTTATAGCATTCATACCCTCACCCTTCTCTTACTCAGCAAAACCACTGTGAGGGCTCCAGACACATTCAGATCCTCTGTGTTTGGGATCCCTAGGGATGGAGGGCAGAGAGGAGGGTTGGGGGAGAGACATTTCCAGCTTGAAATCTTTGCTGGCCATCCTAACTCTGGGCAGGAAGAGATCTGGGAGTGTCGCATGGACCCTTCCTCACCTTTATCCTCAGCCTTGCCCAGAAGGGGCTCTTGTCCTTGTCCCATCACAATGGGTGCCTGCCTCATCTTGGATTTTCACATCACAGACCTAAAAGAGAGTCCCTAAACCTCATCACGGGGAAATCCAAGCCTGCCATTGATTTTCTGCAAAGTTCAGTGTGGCTGAGACAAGGGGGGGTGCCTTCTCTTCCCTTTCGCTCTCCTGCCTCCTCTCTTACCTGACTCCCTCACCTGTGGGAGCAGTTTTCCTCAGACGTTACTGACCTCTCATTTTCTTTTGTGGATGTGAAACCAACTTAGGAAGTTGGGAAGGGTGGACAATCCTCCTTGCACAAGGGAAGGCTGCCTTCCCAGTCTTGTCACCTCTGCAATGTTCAAGGTGCACAAAAAAACCTGTTTTTACTTCTTTGAATGTCATTCCTTGGGAATGCCCAGTGATGGGCTTTTCTGAGGGCCAGTGTGATGGGAGGATTGGGGAGCAGAAAGTCCAGCCTCTCCGGTACATTTATTTAGAAGTGATCTGTGGCTGTCTCTCTGGAAGTGTTCTGGCAAACTTGTTGTAAAGTGAAGCTTTGGTTGAGTGAGTCCTGTTTTCCTAATGAGTTTCCATTATAAAACCAAAGACATATTCTGCTAGAAAAGCTTTGCACTCAGATAAAAAGAAAATCGTACTTTAGGCAGTCTGACGCCTTTGAAGGCTTGGTGACATCTGTCTTGCATCTGAGGGTACCCTTGGTATGTTTCAAGCCCTGCTGGGCTCATGCCGTTTGATGTTGTTCCTTTGGAGTTTCTTCCAGCCCTGGGTGACTGTTGGGGAGAGACCCATCATCTTGTTTTGCGGTAGCAGTGGTAGAATGAAGGTGCTCACACCATCCCTTCTCCATGGGTGGCGCAGAATGTCTACTGTCCTTGGAGTTTCTTATCCTCCCAAGGATTCTAGGTCAGAGACCACACTTCCTAATCTCCAGATCATAGCAGTAACAAAAACAACAGAATCATAGGGTTCTAGCTCTAAAGCTGGGGGAGCCCCTTTGGAGATCATCACCAGGTGTCCATACCCCTCCCCATACCTGTCCAGAGAAGAGGTTACTTCCCCAAGATGGCAACAGAACTGTGATTTAAATCCAGTTCTGGGCTAGGCCTTCCTAATATCATGCTGCCTCTTGTAATTCTATATTTTGTTGATTTCTTTTCTCATTTATGTAGCATTTTCTAACCCCCTTCCCAGATTGAGCACTTCCTTGTGACAAAAACAGTTAAGCAAAAACATCCCATGCAGAAACCCTGTATGACATTACGTATAGTATTCTGTTCTGGTTGTCCCCTGCCTCTCCTGTGAAGGGGAGAGCAAAATCTTAGCCTCCTTTCCAGGCCTTCCTGGCGTCACGTGTGTTCTCAGTCTGGCCCCTTTCTCTGCATTACTGCCTACTAATCGGGCACTTGGCCTTTCTAAGTGGTAGCCTTTCTTAGGTCCCTTTGTTTCCAGGTCTAGGAATGTTCCTGGGCCATAAGAAACAATGAATATAGATTCAGAGAACTGGAGAGACTTGGGTGACTGTAAGAAAGGGGAGTGAGTGGAAGGAACCTGGAGAACAGTGTCGGAAAGGTCTGCAACAAGATTCCTAGGAAGGACAGACAACCCTGAAGAGGAGGTGGGAGGCTGCTTCTGGGAGAGCCTGGCCTCAGCTGGTGCCTTTGGCTGATTTGGGAGTGGAGGGGTGTGTCTGAAAATGAAGACAGCGTGGAAAACAAAGGCCCTCAATAAAAGGACCCAGAGTGCTGCGCTCAATATTTGTGTCGCCCTGAGTATTCTTGTCTGGCCTTTGCTTCTGTCCCTGCCATCCCTGGAATCCAGGCCTAGCAGCCAAATGCCCAAGTCAGAGGCTGGGTCAGTAGTTGGACACTGGATGTGCTTGTCAAGTTCTCAGCTCCTCCAGCGTTAAATTTCTCCATCTCTCATCATCTTCCGTTTGTGTGGAATGAGGTAAAATCCTAGCACTTGCTTTGTTTAATGTTCTCTCACTGAGTCTGGTGTAGTGGATGGAGCCAGGAAGGCCTCGGTTTGAATCTTACCTCTGACACATTGAACTTCTCAAGGGCCAGCCTGAGTCGGTAGGAGTTCGTCCTCAGACTGAAATCATCAGGGCAGCTCCAAACCCTTGTTAACGAGTGGGAGAATGTTTCCATCTGGCCATTAACAGCTTGCACATTTTCACCTGGAAGTTTCTGTTCTTTGATTCTTGGGGGGTCAGTTCTGTGTACCCTGGACATCTGACTGGTCAGTGATGTTAAATTTAAATATCCCCCATATGTCAGACTCTTCTGTCAATATTTAATTTGTGTAGGTGCTTTGTCAGGAGGGTTGGCTTTGTCATAATCACACTCCTCCTGGTTGTGAAAGTTGTATCCGATTCCACTCCCAGATTGTTTATGTTGTGACGGGACTTTTTTAATTCTTTTACCCAATTTCAAATTTGTATGGCAGCACTCATAAAAACATTTGATGGTGGCTAAAAAATAAATCAGCGAGACAGCTGAGATGTACAGAGATGGAACGTGTTTTTTGGTGGGTTTTAGTTTATTTTTTGCTTTTTGGAGGAGGGTTGGGGTCAAGTGACTTGCCCAAGGTCACACGGCTAGTTTTTGTGTGTGTGCCAAATGCCTGAGGCCGGATTTGACCTCAGGTCCTCCTGACTCCAGGGCCGGTGCACTGCCCACCCAGCCGCCCCTTGGTGGTTGTTTAAACTCGAAGGCAAATGCCCTTCTGAGAGCTGTTCAGCGCTCACGTCAGGGCGAGGAAGCGGCCATAGAAGAAGGGCTTTCCCGCCGCTCCGTTTGTGTCCTGCGGGCAGCCTGCTTCCGTGCGCTTGGGGAGGGCCCCTGGCAGGAGGGCCGAGGTCAGCGGAGGAGGCGCGAACGTGCACAAGGGAAATACAGTGTCTGCACTAAAAGGCGGGGAATGAAGTCCTCGGGACAGGGCCACCAGGAGCCTCCCAGGGCTTCTGGCCTAGTCTGGGACGGGGGAGCCGAGGATGCACCTCTCCTGCCCCCACCCCTAACGGTCTGCACCGAGCAGAGCCGGAGCGCGCCTGCTCGGACTCCAGGGATGAAATCCAGCACAACCCGCGCCAAACAACTCTCAACCAATCACACCAGTCCCCGCCCTCAGGGCAGGCCCCAAGCTTGCCAACCAATCACGAAGGAAGTTTGTCAAGTTGGCCAATAGGGAACACCGCCCCCAGCGCACCTCCCCTTACCCCCGCAACGAGCGACAAGTGGCTCCTGCGTGCTGTCGGACGTCAGCTAATGGGGTGAGTCTCGCGACATCTTTTCGCTTTCATCAGGATGATTTTCCATTGCTCACGCTAATGGAGACCCCATCTGAACCTCCGACCAATTCTCACGCCCTCAGGAACTTAGCCAATGGGAGCTCGGCTCGTTCCCCCCACCCCGAGCACGCTGCCGACGCTCAGCCAATCGGAGCCAAGCTCGCGCCCGCAGTCTCCGCCCGCCCTGTGCGGCCCAACCAATGGGAGCTCAGCTCGCGGTCGGGGCGGAGCGGCTGCGTGGCTGGCTGTGACCATGGTAACGCGGTGGGCCCCGAGAAGGAGGCGGTGGCTACCGAGAAGGGGTCGGGGTCCGGGAGCCGGGGACGTGCGCGCAGCGGCCCGGAGCGGTCGCGGTCGCGGTCGCGGCGGTGCGGAGCGGGGCGGTCGGCTGGGCCGGGGGCGAGCCCCGCGGGCGGCCTGCATGTGAGGGCCCGGGGCCAGGCGGCGCCGCCATGAACTGCCCGGGGCTGACGGGAGGGCCCGGCCCGCCGGCCTCGGGCACCTCGGCCGGCCTGAGCCGGCTGCGCAGCCCCGGGCCGCCCCTGGGGCCCCTGGGCATCGGCCCGGCGCCCATGGTGGCGGCGCCGGCCACAGCCCTGCCCGGCTTGGCCGGGGCGCCCGAGCTGCAGAAGCGCGTGCTGGACCTGGAGAAGAGCCTGCAGTTCGTGCAGAAGCAGCACGCCGACACCCTGCTGAGCCTGCACCGAGAGGTAGAGCGGCTGCAGCGGGACAACCGGGGTGAGCGCCCAGGACCACTGCGGGGAGAGGGACCGGAGGCGGGGCGACCGTGGGGGGCGGGGCGGGGCGATCGCGGGGGGAGGGCTGGAGGCGGGGCGGGGCTACCGCGGGAGAGGGACTGGGGGTGGGGTGGTCTCGGAGGAGGGACGGGGGGCGGGGCGACCGCGGGGGAGGGACTGGGGGTGGGGTGGTCTCGGAGGAGGGACCGGAGGCGGGGCGACCGCGGGGGAGGGACTGGGGGTGGGGTGGTCTCGGAGGAGGGACCGGAGGCGGGGCGACCGCGGGGGAGGGATTGGGGGTGGGGGTACTGGAAGTCTGGAGGAAAGCTGCCAAAGGATCCCCTAGCAGACCCTCCCCACCCCTATCGCCCCCACCCCAGGCCACACCCTGTAATGCCAGTGTGGGCACCAAAGCCAGTGTCCAGTAGGGAGCAGTGTCCGACCTGTCGTGGCTCCATAGGCAGGAGAGCCCCCCAGAGACGCCCCTGCCCTGGCACGCGGGGGGGGTCCCCCACAGGCCCTGCCTTCTCCCCCACTAGACTGTAAACCTCTGCAAGGCAGGGTCGGGGCCCAGTAGGGGGCCAGGCAGACGCCGAAGACCCCCGGTCCCTTCCCAGCCCACCTTCCCTGCAGTATTCCACCCCCGGGCTCAGTCACACAGCAGCCAGGGCCGCCCCCCCACCCCCCCACCCCAGCTCACAGCCTTGTTTGACGCTTGAGGACACTAAGGACCAGGGTGCAGGGAGGCCGGGATGGAGGCTCTCGGGCCGCCTCCCAGGAAGGTCCTGGGGCTGGGACGGGAGGGGCTGGTTCTGGGGAAGTGGCCAGGGTTTGAAGCCCCTCTGCTGGGAGGTGGACAGAGCAGCCTGGGGACACCCCTGTCTTTGCTTGGTTTCAGATCTTCACTATAAACTCATAATGAATCAGAAGCTGCCGCGGAAAGGTACGGGCTCCCGGTTCTCTAGGACCTCAAGGTTCCACAGGGCGATAGGATTGAGCTGGGAGAGGCTGCTGTCAGTCACCTGAGAGCTGGCCTTTTGGCAAATTACACAATGTCAGGGCTTGAGAGTTTCCAATACCTCTTTCCCTTTACAGAAAAGAAACTGAGGCCCAGAGTGAAGTGGGTTGTGCAGGATTCCACTGTAAATTTGTGGCAGAACTTGGGACTCAATCTCAGGCATTCTGATTCCTAGCCCTGGGGCCTCGTGGGTCTTCCTGGTAGTGGAGACGGGGGAATTAACACTTATGTAGTGCCTGCTGTGTACCAGGTACCATGCTAAGCTTCTTACAAATATGATCCTCACAACAACCCAGGAGGAAGATGCTGTTATTAGTCCCATTTTTATATCTGAGAAAACTGAGGCAAACAGAGGTCCCGAGTCCTACCATGGAGTGTTTGAGCTCAGGTGTTCCCCATTCCAGGGTGCCCTCAGCCAACCTCACTCACACTGGCCATTAACTCCTGGCTGTCTTCTTGTAGGTGTGACTTCTTCCACTCCCCATTTTCTCAAGTCCAGCTCAGGTGTGATGTCGTCAGGTGAGACTCAAGCAGAAGCAGAGCATTTGCTAGTTAGGCTGTAGATAGAGTGGATGCAGTGGGGCAACATGCAGGCAGGCGGAGGAGGGGCCATGTGCCTCACACAAGGGCTGCATGCACCCCTTGGAGGGCTAGGAGGGACCACAGAGATTAGTTCCAGTCCCCTCACATCACAGAGGAGAGAAGGCACTTGCCCAAGGTCATGAAGTAAAGGGTTAGCCAGCATTTGCACCCTGGTTGACTGCTGGTTTCCAGATTAGGGTAGTTCCCCTTGTTTGAATCTTCTGTCACCCAGAATTTGGCATACCCATACTTGTTCTGTCCAGGGCAGCAGCAGGAGGGGTGGGACCAGATGACCTCCAAGGGCAGACCCAGACCCTTCTAGCTCTGGAGTCTTTGGTCCGTGACCAGCAAGTTTTCAGACAAGCATTCACAGCCCTAGTCTGGTCTGTGGGGGCTAAGAAAAAAAAATGCCCTGTAGTCAGTGGTCAGTCCGAGCTGTCCTGATGCCTCCAGCCCTGCCCATGAGAAATGGCCGTGTCCAGTGCCAGGGGCTCCAGACCACTTCTAAACAAATGCCCCCAACACTCAATCTCTTGCTCCGTGTTTGGGCTGCAGGTTGCTCAGCGTCCAAAGCCAAACACTCCTTTTGCTGCCCAGAGAGACAAGAGGTGGGGGAGTCTGGAGAAGAGAAGCAGGGCCCCAGCATCAAGATGGAGAAAGGCCTAGCCAGGTAAGCTCTAGCTGAGACTGAATGGATGGGGATGGGGAGCAGGGCTAGACACTGACAAAAATGACCTTGCTTACAAACACTGTTCATTTGAATTCTTTTTTCCCCTAACCTCCACCCCACCAAAAACAGGAGCCAAGGTGTCTTCCTACCCTCCCCAGTGTGTTTGACATTGGAAGGGAAGCTTATTCAGAGGATCCTGTGGTTAGTATAACATCTCTTAGGCAGGGCATTGGGGAGGACCCTCGTTCACAGACACATTCTGGCCATTCAAGGCTCCTGGGATTTGGTAAACTCCTAGGAGCTGGGGAGGCTGGTTTGTCCTGAAGACTCTGGCCCTTGGCAAGGTCCAGCCAGTGGTCCCATGGGCTGTGACAGTTACATTGGTGGCCTCTCTCACCAGAGAGCTTGCAAGAGAACAAAGCATGCCATCCAGCCAGTCATGGAGGTTGGGCAGAGTTGGAGTTAGGGTCTGGTCCCAACTCCATCGCTGGCCTGCTGGGTGACCTTAGGCAGATCTGTTAACCTCCTTAAGTCTCAGGGACTTTCCTGTCAAATGAGGGATTTGGAACATGAGTGATGGCTCATGTTCCTTTCAAGTTATTCACTGGAGAACTGAATCACACAGAGTTGGAACCCAAATGTAGGATCCCCTCTTTCTGTTCAGGGATTGATTGGTCTGGAGTCAGCAAACCCAGGTTTGAAACAGTGTTCTTGGGAAAGGGATGCAGATCCCAGAATCTCAGGACTAGAAGGAATGTCAGCAGCCACCATAGAATAAAAGAACCCTGACAAGGTAGGTGGGAGGCAGCCCGGTGCACTGTGGCCCAGCTCTCTGACATGAAGCCTCCATCTGCCCCTTAGGGTCTGCGGCCCCTTAAAGGCAGACCTGCAGGCAGCTCCCAAGCTGCCCCCTAACTTTGCCTCTTTCCTAGGTGCTTTCATTAGTCTTTATATGACGTGGATTCCAGGCCTTTGGCTGTCCTTAGGTCTCCTCAGGACAGTGTCTCCCATAGCAGAGGGCAGGCCGATCATTTCTTTGACCGAAGCTCACGGTCCCTTTAGCTGTTGTTCACTGTTCACTGTTCACTAAAACCCCCAAACCTTTTTCTAAATGCTACCTAACTCTTCCCCATCTTCTGGTGAAGTTGATTTTTCTGAGTGCGACTGTAAGACATTACATTTATCCCTAGTGAATTTGCTGTGTGCTTGCCTGTGGATCTCCTTGTATCCTGGCTGTTCTTCCCAGCTTTGGGTGGCCCTTGATCTGGAGAAGGACATCCTGGCTCTGCCCTCCTCCTTCTTAGTCACTGAGGGAGAGGCTAAGCAGCCAGCCCCTGTACAGACCCTGGGGCCTTCCCTGTGGGTCTTTCAAAATCAATTGACATTGAACCACTAAGGCCCAACCTTTCTGCAGGTTGTATCTGACCAGCTGTCCTGTTGTTTAGCCCACGGCAGTCCTGTCTTTTTCATGAGGAGAAAATGAGAGAAGCCTGTCTCTGCAGCATCCCCTGATGAGGCTGGTCTGGAATGCCTTGGTCTTGGGGCAGCCCCACTGCTCCCTCCTCTCCATGGCCACTGACCTTTAATTGTACATTCTGGAGTTTCTGGTCACTGGCTCGTAGTTGGCATACTGTCCGCCTTCTGCCTTTCTTGGCCCTTTTCGGATCTCATCTCATCTTCCGTGACCTCCCCGACATCACCAGGAGAGAGGTTTGGCTGTGTCAGACACTGGCGGTGGCTCAGAGGTGAGGTGACATCTGCTTGTTCTTTCCAGCCCTCCTCCAGAGGACTGAATTCATCAGGACGGCAGCATGCTCCTGTCCTCTCTGCCTTTTGGCCATCTGGGCTTTGCCACTTAGTTCAGGGCTCATCTTCTTGGCAGAAACGGCTGCTTTCTTTCTCCCGAAAGCACCGTCCCATCCAACGCAGGCCAGGCTTGTGGCCCTTCCTCGATGCAAGACTCGCTTTAGTGCCCTTGGTTCTTCTCGTTGCCTCAGCTCCTTCTGGCCTTTGGCCCTCTCGACCCCTCTCGACCCCCGTCCTGTAGGACTGAACCAGCCTCCTGGGTCTCTCCTCTCTTCTGATGTACATGAAAAACAATCAGCTGACTGACAAGGGCCTGTGCCCACCGGCCTCTTCAGACGTTTCCACTCGCCCTCCTCCTCTGACTCCTGCACCTCTCCCCTCCCTGAGCTCCCATCATCGGCCCCTCCCCTAGAGTCGCTGTCCTTGGGTGGAGGGATGCGAGAGGGGTCCATGATGGTCAGCCCAGGGCGCCAGGCTGGGGTCTGGCCTTTACCTCCTCTCCTCTCTTGATGACAGCACTCTGCCTCCATTGACACTCACAGGGCGCTAGCCCACCCTGATTTTCTGACTAAAGTTTACCTATCCAGGGCCATAGCTTAGCCATGGGTCTGTCCCACCGTGTCTCAGTGTTTGCCCTTGAAGGTAAACTTTGCATCCTTATGTGCACAGAGGATGGGGCCTAGATTCAGGAAGACCCGAGTTCAAATCCAGCCTCAGACAGTTAGGAGCTTGGTGACCCTGGGTAAGTCACTTAACCTTTGGCTCAGTTTCCTCAACTACAAAGTGGGGATAATCACAGCATCTGCCTCCCAGGGTTGTTGTGAGGATCCGTCAGACACAAGGCCTGGTTCCCCATGCTGTGCCCGTGTGAGCTATTCGCTAGTTGTCTTACTTATCACCTGAGCTCACATGTTTGAGGTTTTAGTTTTATATTTTATTTTTTGGAGGGGGGAAGGCAGGGCAGTTGGGGTTAAGTGACTTGCCCAAGGTCACACGGCTAGTTTTGTCGCTGGAGGTTTTACTGCTGGCTCTTTTACTGAGTTTCCTGCCGCGGCTTCTCTCCACGGTCTCTCCCTTGCTGGGCAGACAGGCCGTTTTTGTCCCCACACCCCCTCCTTTATCAGGTGTGTTCTTTTAAGCATGGTCCAAACACACCAATCTCCTCAGACGGAGCCTTCTCTGGGGCCTCCTGGCAGCACGGTTTGTCCCAGAGGTGCTGGGTCTGTTTTGGTAAGAGTCCATCAGGCCTTGACGTGTGCTGCCCCTGCCTCCGGGGCCTAGCTCTTTGCTGGAGGACCCCTCCCCGGCAGCCCTGGGGCCCGGCCTCCTCATTGCTTGGACCACAAGTAGCTCCTTCTGCCTCGGCATCCCCTGCTTTCCTCTCGAGGAGAAGCCTCCAGGTGTACAGTGGGCCTTCCCTTCCTTCTCCAGAGCTTTCCTGAAGCATCCCTGCCCCAGAAAGGAGAAGCACAGGGCAGTGTTGGGGCAGCGTCCAGAGCCGCAGTCCCTGGCGCACAGGGCTGGTGGTGGCCACAGCGCGTCCCAGCTGCGCCAGTCCTCAGCCTCTGACTTTGCTTTGCAGATCCTCTCAGCCTTGTCCTGACCACTCTGCCTTTCACCAACGAGCTCCCCCAATCCTCCCCCTGCCATGAGCTGGGGGTACAGAGACCACAACAGACAAACAAGTCTGGACCAGGCAGACTGGACATGATGGGCGGGGGAAGCTTCCTGCAGAAGCGGGGATCTTAGCTGGGACTCCCAGGAAGCCAGGCAGGTCGGTGAGGGGGGAGGGAGGGCATGGAGCAGCTGGGGATGCCAGGGCCTCTGGATCAGAGTGTGAGTGGGGAATGAGGTGTGAGGACACAGGAGCAGACAGCCACAGTAGTTTATGGCAACAGGTGTTGAGGGCGGCCTTGAGCTTTAGGAAGATCCCTTTGGTGGCTGAAAGGAGGATGGACTGGAGTGGGGAGAGAATGGAGGCAGAGGATCCCCAGCAGGGTGGATCTCCAGAGGATAACACTCCAGGCACGAGGGGATGAGGGTCTGTCCTGGTGTGGGCAGCATCAGAGGTGAAACTGAGAGGCCCTGGCCCCAAGGGGAATGAGAGAGCCTGAGGGCCTGGGAGGACCTCTGAGGCCAGAGGAGATGCTCTGGACACAGTGAATGTAAGACGTCTCCTAGGCATTCTGTTTGAGGTGTCTGAGAAGGTCAGCAGAGACTGGGGCAGGACAGGAAGTTCTGAGTGACCAGCATAGAGATGGTCATTCAGTCCAAAGGAGCTAAGGTCTCCAGTCTAGAGGGAGAAGAGGAGGGGCCCAGGCAGAGCCCTGTGGGACACCTATGGTGAGAGGGCATGACCTAGAGGAGAACCAGGAGCACCAGTGTCCTGAACGCTCAGAAGAAAGGATCCAGGAGAGAGTGATGGACAGTGTACAAGGCTGCTGAGGGTGGCTTCAGGGGAAGCCAGACTGAAAGGGTTAAGGAGAGGAGGTAAGGGGAGGCACCAGTGGAGACGCCTAATAAGACCGAGGCCTCTCCTTAACCTTTTCTCAAACTCTCCCAAATCTCCTCAGTCCACAAGTGCTTGTTGAGCACCCTGGGGAGCTCCCAGGCGTGCTGAGGGGAGGACCAGCACCACACCGCCTGGGAACACACTTGCTGGTTGTCGTTCCAGGGCAGAAGACAGGGAGACGTCGACCTCCACACTGATCCCCATGGTGTCCTGCCAGCCCCAGTTCAAGCACATCCTGGGGATCACATCCTCCCTGAAGCTCCCCCCGCACATGCGGAAACTGTCCACTCTCCAGCAGTGTGAGCTGGTCACTCGGCAGCTGTGGAATGCCAACCACCTGCAGGCCCAAGAGGTGAGCTCCTGCCCCACTGGCCTGCGAGTGCCTGGGTGCCCAGCAAGGGTGTGGCCTTGTAGAGCGTGCCCTCAGTGGCCTTTCTGTCTGTATCCTCCAGCTGCAACACCTGAAATCCGTCCTGGAAGACAGCACCCGGCAGGTACCTGAGGGCCTTCCAGCCAACCATTCCAAGTAAGTGGTCCTGTGCAGGAGGGATGGGGTCCTGCTGCCCTGGGGCCTGGTCTGAACTAGATATAATCTGCTTTCTTTTTCCTTTTCTCAAAAGGAGGGCATTGGGAGAAAAAAACAACACCCACCAGTGTGTGTTCTCTGCAGGGTCCTGTGCCAGGTACAGGCCAGCAATGCCTTGGCCCATGAGTTCCTGATCCACCCCTGGAGTGGCAGGAATAAAGCCAGGCTGCATCCGGGGGGGTAGGGGTGGGGATGGGGAATCTTCCCCTCTCCAAAGGTCACAAGGATAGGTTCCTTCTCTGGGGATGGAGCCTCACAGAGTAGAAGCCCAGAAAGAGCCCCAAGTATACAAATAAATTGTGGGTACAGGGTGCACACAATGGGAAGCAAAGCTCTTCCCAGTAAAGAAATCCTCTGTGGAGGAAACTTGGCTCTTCCCGGCTAGTTGTTTGTTACACTGTGTTGGCACCAAGTGCAGCTGGGCCCTGGGGCTCTGCCCTGGCCCAGTGGCCCAGCCATTTTCTCCAGCTTGTCCCAAATCTCTCTTAGGGCAAACATTTTCTTCACTCAGGCATCAGGAAGGTATGCAGTTTCCCAAAGTTGCTGATAAGAGTGCAGCAAAAAAATGGTAAGTAACTGGCTTACGGCACCGGGCAGGGGCCCAGCCCCGAGCTGCTCTGGCCTGGCTGACACTCAGCACAACAGACAGAGCCTGCACCTCTTCCATGAGAAAGCCGGCACAGCTGGCCCCGGCTCTGCTCTTCCCTTCGTGGGCCCGATCCCCTGGTGGCGCTGTCAGAATTCACGATTTAAGCGAGACAGCTCGCCATGCCCCTCTGAAGCCGGCCCGTCAGTGGGGCAGGCGGAGGTCAGGCAGGGGCACCCACCGCCAGAAGACAGACTGGCCGTCCCAGTGAGTTTTCTTCTCATCCAGTCTGATCCTGGCTCCAATACCTGGTGCAGAGAGAGCCATCTTGCCAGCCCCGAAGCAAACCTTGAGAAATAGCTTTGCTGAGAGACAGAAGAAAATGCAGGCCATCCAGAGCCGCCGTCTCCACCGCACAGTCCTGTGACCAGCACCCAGCTGGTATGGGGACACGAGAGCATCGGGGCGCAGCAGCCAGACTGGCTGAGGCCTGGTCACACTGGCCAAGCTGCTCAGCTTGGCCTCTGACCTTCCAGTTCTCGTGATGAGTTGGTGTCAACGCTTCCTTCCTGGCCTCCCGCCACAAGTCCCCAGAACATACACAAAAAGCTAACACAAAATGACTTATGAAATTACTATTTCCCTACCAGCTAGAGAGTGTTGAATTAAATCTCATCCACATTCCTTGGGTGGTGTTTCTTCACATGTCACTTCATGAGCTGGTCTTATGTTTCGGGCGGAGCCCCCACTACCACCATGGACTCTGGCACCATTAGGCCCAGGGATCCCTCCCTCTCTGCTTCTGAATCTGCTTGGTGGGTCTGAGGGCCTTGACTGCCCTGCTGACTCAGGAGCCATGCGCCCTAAGCCCCCCATAGAGCTCCTGTTTATACAACAGTGTGAAGATGGGCCATAGTTTACTCTTCAGTCTGGCCTGTATAAAACCAGGAAAGATGGCATCAAAGCCTCTGTGGTCTCCTTCAGAGTACAAGCCTCTGTCAGGGTCCAGGCAGCCTAGACAGGCCTGGGGTGCAAGGAGCTTGGCCATGGATCCAGCCTGTCACCCTGGTCCGAGGAGGGTGTGAGGCAGGGGGATGCTCCATCAGTCGCACTCTTAAACATGGGGCCGCTTTGGCCAGAGGCTCGGCTCCAGTAGACTTTTTCCTCAGCTCCTGGGACAGAACTTTTTCCAGCCAGAGTTGGATTTCCAGGTTGCAGCTTTTGGTTACACCAAGGAACCCTCGGACCCAGAGGAACCTATTGGTGGAGCCTGCCTAAGCCTGTCCAAACACCACACCTGACTCTTCAAAGTCATGCAGCTGTACCAGGTTGCAGGGAGCGGTCCCGGGCTTCTGCCCACCCCCACCACAGGGGTCGCCAGCCATTCTGGGTGATACTGTGAACTAAGCGTAGGCTTGGCTGGCACCCTTCTTCAGGGGCAATGTCTGGAAGCATTCTTGCACCTGCCCTTGCCCTTCCTGACCACGCTGACTACCTTTTAACGTAGAGGCTCTTCCTCTCCCTTAACTGGATGCTGTGTTCCTGGGGATGAATTTAGCTGGACAAATGTCTACACTTGAGGTGCCGTGCCAGGGTGTTGGTTTTTCTGTCACACCCAGCTCTCCCTGACTCCATTTGGGGTTTTCTTGGCAAAGATACTGGTGCGGTTTGCTACTTCCTTCTGTAGATCATTTTACAGATGAGGAAACTGAGGCAGACAAGGTTAAGTGAGCTTCCCGGGATCACACAGCTAGGAAGTGTCTGAGCCCAGATTTGAACTCATGGAAATGAGTCTTCTGATTCCAGGCCTGGTGCTGTATCCACTATGGTGCCCTCTGGCGGCCCGGACTGTGCCATGATACATTAATAAAAAGACCAGAGGGAAATAGCCTCTTCCTGCAATGGAGAGAAAATCACTTGGGTGGGTGTGTGCTTCCTGGGGGAATCCAGGAAGGCCTCCTGTAGGAGGCACCATCTGAGCTAAGCCTACGTGGGGAGAAGTGGCCTCCAGGGAGCTGGCCTGGCCCAGATACAAGGGGAGGGGAGGCAGGTGACCTCAGTTTCCCAAGGGAGGTGCTTGTTCCCTATCTAGCCCATAAACTTTTCTAGGAAACCATCATGAATCAGAAAGAGGTAACCGATGTACACAGCAGCAGGAGGGTGCCATGACCAGCTGTGACCTGGCTCTTGGCTTGGCTCTTCCCAGCAATGCAGGAATCGGAGACGACAGTGTCCACACTCGGAGAAAGAGCCCTGGAGTGTGCATACAGAGCCAGGCAAACCATTGCTCTTTTTCCTTTGTCTTTCTCGTGGTTCCTCCCATTCATTCAAATTCTTTACAACATGACTGATGTGAAAATGTATTTTATATGAATGTATGGAGAGCCTATATCAGACTGCATGCCGTCTTGGGGAGGGGGAGAAAATTTGGAACTCAAAACCTTATGGAAGTGAATGCTGAAAACTAAAAAGGCGACCAAAATCCCCCAGGCCCCCCTGACATGCAGAAAACTGGTAGAGATGGCAGAAGATGGGAATGGTGAGTGTTGGAGGCCTGCTGATGCGCATGCCATTGACCGGCCTGTGAGCTGGTCCAACCAAGAGGGAGGGCACTGAAGAATCACACCAAGATGCTGAGGACGACGTCTGTGCCCTTTGTTTTATTTTGAAAAGCACGTGGTCAGTTCAGTTTACCAGTGATTACTCTAGACATAGGAGATCACTGAGGCCAAACCCTTCACTTGTAAAACCAAAGCCACAGCTGATTTTCCCAAGGCCTTGGGCAGAGTTGGTGGTGGAGGTTTTTTTACTCTATCTATGGGCTACAGGGCAACAAATGAGTTGCTTGTATTTGGACATAACGTTATGCAATCAATGAGGGACTATCCTGTGGGCTAAGTGATGGGGCAGCCACTTCTGGTGCCTGGTTATGTCAAAAATGAGTGAAAACGACTTCATGTCAAACACAGGAATAAATTTATTATAATGATCCAAACAACAAATAATGTAGAAGTGTGTGTGTACAAAATGCTGCCCCTCCCCTCTCAGTGTGCCCTGACTGCACCCCACTCTCTACCACAAGGGCTGCCCAAGAGCCAAAATGGCAGCCTGGAGGGAGGCCATGGAAGGTGCTCTTGGGTCAAGGGGAAGGGAGCTGGTTCTTCCTCGCTTGAGAAGCCTGGCTCCCATCTCTCCTCTCCATGTTTCTAATTCTAAGGCCTGAGCCCCGCCTCCACACCCTGGGGGAAAGCCAGTGACAACCAGAACCCTTTGGTCGTCAAAAGCCCAGGAATGAATGGAGAGTCACAAATGGACTCAAACTTGGCTTTCCCAAAAAGAATCAGACAGCTGGGGATAGACTGGAAGGTGGGCACGTTTGACTCTCCAGGACAACCATCATGAGACCTCACAAGAAAGAGGGAGGCTAGTGACAACCCAGGGTCATGGCAGAGGGGGTGGTCCAGGCCAGATGCCTCATGGGGCTCCCTGGCCGTGTGAGATATGATGGAGTGGGAAGCAAGCCAACCAGGCCTTGGGCGCTGTGATTACAGGGCCAGGGAGGGAGGCTGTATCTCTGGACGTTTGGCGCTGTCAGAGCTCACAGAAGACCCCTCGGAATTTGTTTTTTTGAGCTGTCTCCATGTTCCACAGACAAAGGTGATGACATGGTCTGTATGAACCCAAAACAATCTCAGAAAAGAATGAAATAAAAAGTTTCCTATGCTCTGAAGTTCTGCCACTGTGACCCAGTGTGGGAGAGGAGCTGCCCGGCCCCGATGGCTCCAGCAGGGATGTGGAAGGCAGAAGATGTTGGGGCCAAGGGTCCCCATGTTGGAGGAAGGGACTCCTGGGCTGGGCCCCTCCCTAAGACAGCTGTTCACAGACCATGACACTGCCTGTAGAGACCAGTCACGATGCCAGGTGAGTAGGACAGAGGTGGAAGGAGGAGAGGAGGGGAGGGAGCTACGCAGCCGAGAGGCAGGCCTGCCGGATGCTCTGAGCCCACGTGTTGAGGAGGGCGGTGACCGAGTGCTTGTCAGGGAGCTGAAGCAGCTTGGAAGTCATGTACTGATGCACAGACTGGAGGAATGGGTTGGCTTCTGGAAAGGAAGCAAAGGGGGAAGGGCTGTCAAGGAGGGCTGGCCAGGGCTAGGTGAGGAAAGGCCCAGCTCCAACACATGTGGACTTTTCCTCAGGACCGGCGCTGTGGCTTCCTGCCCTGCCTCCAGCTCCTTTCCAGTTGCCACATGGCACAGGTCTGACCTGGCACTCCTCTCCACTTGTCCCTCACATTACCCACGCAGGAGCCAACTCTGTCACTGGCTGTCCAGGACCCATAGTGTCCCTCCACCCAGCTGTGAATGCCAATGCCCAGAAGGCAGCTTGGTTCGACCCTATGGTCATCCTCCTTGAAGGCCTGAGCTCACAGCCTCCCCCTGACACTCAAGCCTTGTCAAGCAAGTCCCTCCTTGGAGGTGACCGTGACCAGCTGACTCCCTCTTCCTCTCTGTCTCCAGGTCTGCCATAGGAGGGGGTTGGCCCAGAAGCTCTCCAAGGTCCCTCCACCGTCTCTGGTTCTCTGGTCTCCCCCAAGAAGTCTTCCCTGACTGCTCCAGCTCACCCTAGCCTCATCCCCTAGCGCCAGGCATCACTTGATTATGACCCTGGAAGATCCCACGCCGTCAAGAGAGGAAAGGGACCTCAGAGATGACTGGCCCTGAGCTCTACTGACTCCCAGGCAAAAGGAGCAGAGGGGCCCCGTTCTCTGGCTGGCCGTGAGCGCTTGTTAGCCTCTTTCGATCAGACTGGCCATCCTGGGAGGACTGTCAACTTCTGCTCAGAATGTTTTTGTTTTTTTTTAAAGCAATTGGGGTTAAGTAACTTGCTCAAGGTTACATGGCCAGTCATTATCTATGTGTGGATGCTCATTTTCTGAGGCCAGAACCAATCCTGGGTCGTCCCGACTCCGGGGCCAGTGCTCTAACTCGCTGCGCCACCTAGCTGCCCCTACTCAGAATGTTTTTAACAATTTCATAATCAAAGAAAATGCTAAATTCTAGTCAGAAAAAATAAATGCAATGGATGTCCCATCCATTTGTTTTCCACTCTGTCCATGGCTCCTCAAGGGGCTGAGAGCCCCTGACTCGACTGGAGAGTCAAGCTGTCTGAGGGAGGGGGCTGTGCCTTGGTGACTTCTGGGATTCCTCCTCCCACACACCAGCACTGAAGACGCACAGCCAGACCACACAGCTCCTCACACTGACCTCTCAGCTCCAGGAATCGGCCCCTTGCTCCCTGCTGAGGTCAGACACCCCTGAAGCCAAGAAGGGCGGCAGACGGCAGGGACCACCTCACCTGTAATGCTCTTTTCCTGCCCCCATTAGCTTCAGGAGAGGGACATACCATATTGCCAGTGCTTGTCTATCCACAGAGGGCTCTGGGCTGGGTAGTCTGCGGGAACACTGAGCTCCAGCGGTGGGACACTGGGAAGGTTCTTGTCATCTACACAAAACACAAGACACTGGGTAGTCCCCAATGGGGCCGAGCTGGGACAGCCCTCCACGGTACCCCACCTCCTGGCCCGAGGCCTCCCCTTCTCTCTCCTTCCCCAGAGAGAGTTCAGCAGCAGCTGGAGCTTGGCTCCGAGAGAAGCTCTCAAAAGACACTTCCCTTTGTTTCTTTGCAAGGGGCAGGGGTCCAGACCAGATATACTAGACGCATTTATTGGTTTTATGGCATTTTTTCCCTTTTCTTTCATTAAAAACAATGTTTGTTTGGGTTTTTTTTTTTTTAAAGAGTTGGCTTTTCTGAGAGAGAAGAGGGGGAGGGATATAAAATTCATGATTGTAAAAAAGACATCTAGGTAACACCCCTATTCTCCCATCTTCTCTGGGGAATTTGCAGCCCGAATTCAAAGCTTCGAAACAGACTTGGAACAGCACATCTAAGTGGAAACTCTGGGGCTGGGGAGGGTCTCAGAGACCCCTCCTAGATAATCACCTATTACACAAGGCCTTCTGAAATGAGGCCCCCTGGAACATGGAGGAGTGGGGGCTCTCCTGAGGTCAGCAAAGAGCCCGAGTCATGGTTTCAGAGGCCTGGCTTGGATGCTTTAGACCTGCTCCTTATCCAGATGGAGATGCCAGGGCTTCCCCAGAGCTACTGGGCACCAAAGGCCTCCTGCCTCTCTAGGAGGCCCTCCCACATCGAGCCTGTGGGCAGTGGGGTTGGCCCCTGTGACCAACAAGGCTCTGGCTTCTCATGAGATGCCTGAGAGGCAAGTACACCAGGGGTTAACACAGGTCTCCCCCAAGCTGGGACATGGCCCTCCATGGAAGGTCTGGTGATGGCTCAAACTTACAAAAATAAATGAATAAGAGATAAGACAGAGGATGTGACATTTCAGACAGACCCTTGTGCACAGTCAGTGGCCATTTCTATTCAAGCCTGAACCCACCGCCGTGTCCTCCTCGCCCGGGACGCCCACGGGGCCTGGGCAGGACTCACCCAGCTTACAGATGAGGTGCACAGTGCCGTTGTTGCTGCAGTGGGAGGGGTTCAGGTTCACCAGGAACTTGGGGTTCAGCCGGGCCACTTCTCCTTGTAACACATTTGGGATCGTCTGCTTCTCATCGTCCTCATATTTGCGTTTCCGAGGGGAGATGACAGGAGCTCTGTGGGAAGTTCACCCCAGTTGGAGGCTGGGACAGTGCGCCCCTCCACCCCACCCCCAACACAGGGTCAAGGACTCCCCAGCACATACGTGATGGGAGGGCCGTGGATGGCCTCCATGGCCGGCACAAAGGTGCGGTACAGGGAATGGTTGAAGACCGGGGAGCGTATGTTGGCAAGAACAGCGTCCAAGAGGGGCTGGCACAGGTACTGCTGCTTGGTGGGCGGCACGGGAGGCGGTGGAGGGGTAGGCTGGGGAGGCAGAGAAGGGCAAGGCCCATGGAGAAAGTCACAACACTAAGCTGGCGAGACCCACACTGACCTGCCATCCCAACCCGCCCCCCCCCCCCGCCCCCAGCTGGGAGCCTTTCCTCCTATTTGTCTCCCCCATCCCCTCTCTCCCATCACCTGGACCTGCCCCCACTACATCCCACTTTGCTCTTGCCAAGGCCAAGGCCTCTGCCTTCCATCCTGCCTGTCTCCTCCAGCTCATCCACCCCCTCATTAATCTTAATTAATTAATTAACTGACCCTGTCTACCAGCAGCCTCCCTACTGTGCTTGAAAGCAGCCCCACATCTCTCCCTCTGTCCCTCAGCTAATGCCCTCATGGCTTCTCCCTTTCCTCTCACTGGCTTCCAGCCTCATCATGGGCCTAATGTGCTCTCTCCACAGTGACCCATGATCTCCTCGCTGCCAGTCTGACGGCCTTTTCTCAGCCACCTTCCTTTCTGACCTCTGCAGCCTTGACCGCAGCCCGTTTGCCTCCCCCTGGGTCCCGTTTCTCCAGGCTTTCCTGATGCCTTCTCCTCCACTCCTCCCAAGGCCCAGCAGCTCTGGGATCCCACAGGGCCCTGCCCTAGGCCCTCTTTTCTCCTTCCTTTCTACAGTTTCACCTAGTGAGGCTCCAGCTATCCTTCGATGCTGAGGATTTTCAGATGTGCTCACTCAGCGCTAAAGCTCTCTCCTTTCCTCTGTCTCATATCTCCAACTGCCAACTAGACATCTCAAAATGGGTCAACTACAGATATCCTGAATTTAACTGAGCTCCTGGGGTGAAGTCTTGCCAGCAATATGGCTCATTACTGCCCACAAAACTCCTGCTGCTATGAATCAGCAAAGTTTTCCAGCTGGCAGACAGGGAGAGTCCATCATCAGTCTACTCTGCAGAGCTCAGACCAGGGGGCAGCAAACCAACTCTGCCCTAGACTGGACCACTGTGGTAACTGCACCAAAAATGGTCAGGTCTCCAATCTGTCCACAAGCTTCTGGAAGAACACAACAGTCAACACCCCAAGAAGGGATATTAGAGTACAGCCAGCTCAGACCTTCCCTCCAGAAGTGCCAGAGTCTGGGCCTGACATCAAATCCGAAGCTGGGAAACAGAGGGGAAGAAAGAGCAAGCAAGCAAGGTCTCAGGGAGAAACACAAACCCAACTAAAGTGCCTTAAAGAGATGTAGGAGAGGAAAAAAAAAGTTTAGAAATGTTTTTAGAGATGAAATCAGATAAATGGCCAAAGGGTATGAACAGGCAGTTTTCAGAGGAAGAAATTAAAGATATCCGTAAGCACGTGAAGAAATGCTCTAGATCACCACTGATTAGAGAAATGCAAATCAAAGCCACTCTGAGGTGCCACATCTCACCCGCCAGATTGGCTAAGATGACAAAACGGGAAAATGACAAACGCTGGAGAGGATGTGGGCAAACTGAAACACTGATGCATAGCTGGTGGAGTTGTGAACTGATGCAACCATTCTGGAGAACAATCTGGAAGTATGCCCAAAGGGCTATAAAAACATGCATAGCCTTTGGCCCAGCAGTACCACTTCTAGGTCTATATTACAAAGAGATCAGAGAAGTGGGAGGAGGACCAGTGTGTACAAAAATATTTATCGCGGCTCTTTTTGTGGTGGCCGAGAACTGGAGATCAAGGGCTGCCCATCAACTGGGGAATGGCTAGACAAGCTGTGGTATATGAATGTAATGGAATACTACTGTGCTATAAGAAAGAGGAGGAGACGGATTTCATATTTACCTGGAGAGGCTTATATGAGCTGATGCTGAGTGAGAAGAGCAGAACCAGAACATTGCACACAATTACAGGCACATCGTATGTGTGATGACTAACTCTGACAGACTGGGCTCCTCTCAGCAATGCAAGGTTATAAGACAACTCCAAGGGATTCATTATGGAGAGGGATATCCACACTCAGAGAAAGAACTGCAGAGTCTGAATGCAGATGGAAGCAAACTACTGGCTGTCTCTCTTTTTTTTTCTTTTTTTTTGTTCCTTCTTTCTCATTGTTCATTCCATTGGTTATAACTCTTCTTTACAACTTCATGTAATGGTAATGCGGATTTGAAGATCTTCCCTGCCCCTTGTATTGGCAATCAAACAGGTACTTAGCACCTTGTTTCAAATTCATGATTGTATCAAGTATTAAAATCTAGAACTCATGAATCTCACAGTGGGAGGAAGTCAACTGATGTAACAGGAAGGGGCTGAACTAATAAGGAACTAAGGGAGGAGCTAATACCATCTATAAGGAAAAGCCCAAGCTAGAGAGCCAGAGAACTGCTAGGATCCTGAGACCTGCTATGAATTGAGAACAGAACGGAGAACTGAGAAGAGAATGGGAGGAAGCATGGCTCTGGTGCCAGTACTTTGTCTGTCTGTTCTGACGTTACTTTGTCAGATCTGGCTGCTGATAGAGGACGCTGCTGTTGTTACAGGACCTTGCTGCAGGTTCAGAAGCTCTGAAAGAGGATTTTCTTGTTGCGTGTTTACTGGAATCCTGGAGAAAGGTCTTACTGACATTTTCAGAGGTCCTGGGACTATAATGATGATTTGTGTTGACTTCTCAGACCTTGCTGTTGTGTCTTATGATTTCATAGGCAGAAAGTGAATTGATGAAGAGGCCAGCAATATGTATGACTGTTACTGTGGCTTTGTTAAGCTTTGTTTTCCCAGGAACAGAAACTGTGAAGGACTTGAGGTGGGCTAGACACTGTGAGGTTCAATATGGAACAGGAACTGCACAAGGAGCTGAGGGCTGTCTGCCTTTGAACTTGGGTGACAGTTGGGTAGATTCTGGCGGGAGCTGGGACCATGGAAGCTGAGAGCCTTCCTCGATTCAAGATGAAAAAACCTCTACTTGGGGATTTAATGCAAACTGAGAAGATCAAGATTTACTGTGGCCTAGAGGTGGAGAACTCTGTACTCTGAATACTGGTACCTTTTCAGGATGATTGAATTAAGAATGATTAGAAACTAATTCTCAATTAAGCAGAGAGAAGACTTTTTGATTGAAGAGGTTAAGACAATGTGACCTAGAGGTGGAGACTTTGACTTTTACATTTAGATGAATGAATTAAGGATTTACTAAATGACTGAATTACTAAGTGAATGTACTTTGTTTAAAACTATGTGGCCATTTTAGTGATAAATTGTGATGTCATAACATTGTGAATTCTGTGCTTTGATTTCTGTCAATGTTTTGTCTTAGTTTGTTACTGAATAGAGAGTTTGCTATACTATATAATCAGAACCTCAAAGCTGTTCACAGCAGCAGTCCTCTGGAAAGCTGCTCATGTTGGCTTTACACTTGAATAATTTTTAATGTGAAGGTATCTGGAGATCCTATATCAGATTGAATGCCACCATGGGGGACAGGTGGGGAGAGAAGAAAATTTGGAACTCAAGGGATTGTGGAGCTGAATGTTATAAACTAAAGTAATTAAATATTAAAAAAGAAAAAGAAATGAAATCAGAGTGCTAGAAGAAAAAGATTGGAAATGAAATGAGAGCTATGGAAGAAAGAATTGAAGGGGAATCAACAGCTTGGTAATAAAGATACAAAACCTTGCCCAGGCAAGAGACTCCCTGAAAATCAGAAAGGACCAACGAATCCTGAGAAATACCAAAATAAAGTAAAAAAAAAACCAACAAAAAACAAAACCTTCCAGATCCAGTGGGCAAAGTAGAAACAAAATCCACTGGTCACGTCCTGAAAACAATCTCCAAATGAAAACTCCTAGGAACATTATAATCAAAATCCAGAGTTTCCTGGTCAAAGGAAAATAGTGTGCAGAGTCAGAAATAAAGAATTCAAGTCCCAAGGAGCCATAGTCAGGATCACAAAGGACTTAACAGCCACCACTATAAAGGATCAAAGAATGTGGAACAAGATACTCCAGAAGGCAAAGAACATGGGGAAAAGCCAAGAAGAATGAACTTGGCAAAACCAAATATAATGCTATGGGAGAAAAGGGACCTTTAATGAAACAGAGGAATTCCAAGCATTCCTGATGAAATGACTAGAGCTATGGGAAAAGTTTGAAGCTCAAACAAAAGAGTGAAGAGAAACATAAAAAGGACAATATGAACGAACACCAATAACAGACTAAACAAGGATAAACTGATTACAAATAAATATGGGAAAAATACACAAGAATCCTATCATCAAGGGCCACAGAGGGAGTCCAATAAGACAAGCCCTAGAAGTTTTCCTGTTATGTCCTGATGATCTTAAGAATGGCATTAAAAACCTCACAAACAGAAACAGAAAATTAGAAATGTTAAATGAATCTTTTTGAATAAAAATTATATTTAATAAAGGACCCTCAAAGTAGAGATTGAAAACTAATTGAAAACTAAATAATCTAATCCTAAAGAATGAATGGGTCAAAGAACAAATCATAGAAACAATCAATAATTTCATTAAAAATACTGACAACAATGGGACAACATGACAAAATTTGTGGGATGCAGCCAAAATAGTACAAGGGCAAATTTATATCTGTAAATGCTTACATCAATAAAACAGACAAAGAACAGAATAATGAACTGGTAATGCAACTAAAAAAACTAGAAAAAAAAATTTAAATCCCCAATTAAACACCAAATGGAAATTTTGAAAATCAAAGGAGGGATTAATAAAATTTAAAGAAAAATAAAAGGTCACTGAACTAGTAAATAAAATGTTTTCTTGGCAAAGATACTCAAGTGATTTGCATTTCCTTTTCTACCTCAATTTGCAAATAAGGAAATTGAGGCAAACTGGATTAAATGACTTGTCTGTGGTCACACTGTGAGTGTTTGAGGTCAGATTTCAATTCAGGTCTCTGTCATTCTAGGCCTGGTACTCTATCCACTGAGCCACCTAGAGCTGTTCCATAATAAATAAAACTAGGAGCTGGTTTTATGGGGGAAGAAAGCACAACAAAACAGACAAACCATTGGTCAATTTTAAAAAAAGAGAAAACAAAATCACTAGTCTCAAAAATGAAACAAGTAAATGCACCACCAAGAAGATGAAATTAAAGCAATTAAGAGCTACCTTGCTTAATTATATGGCAAGAAAAAGGACAACCTAAACGAAATGGATGTGATCTATTTGCAAAAACACACATTGCCCAGAGTAACAGAAGAAACAGAATACTTCAATAACTTTTTTTTGGAGGTAGTTGGGATTAGATTAATTGCCCAGGGTCACATAGCTAGTTAGTATCTGGGGCCAGATTTGAATTCAAGTCCTCCCGACTCCAGGGCCAGTGCTGCCCCTAATAACTCTTATCTTAGAAAAAGAAATTGAACAAGCCATAAATGAGCTCTCTAAGACAAAAACTCCAGGATCAATGAATTTACATGTGACTTCTACCAAATATTTAAAGAATAATTCACCCCAAACTATGTAAGCTGTTTGAAAAAAATAGGTAAAGGAGTTCTATCAAATACCTTCTATGATACAAATATGATTTTGATACCTAAACCAGGGAAAGAAAAAACAGACAGACCAATATTCCTAATGAATATTGATGCAAAAAATTTAAATAAAATACCTGCATGGAGATTACAACAGAACATCACAAAGATTATACAATATGACCGGGTTGGAATTTTATTAGGAATTCAAGGCTGGTTAACTATTAGGAAAGTTATCATAATAAGGGGCAGACAGGTGGTGCAGTAGATACAGTGCTGGGCTGAGTCAGGAACTTATCTTTGTGAGCTGAAATCTGGCCTTAGACACTTCCTAGCTGTGTGATCTGGGGCAAGTCACCTAACACTATTTGCCTCAGTTTCTTCATCTGTGAAATGAACTGCAAAGCACTCAAGTATCTGCCAAGAAAACCCCAAATGGGGTCATAGAGAGTTGGACACAAATGAAACAAGTGAACAGCAATATTAGCATAATTGATGGTATCAATAACAAAAACAAAAATCACATGATTATCTCAATAGATACAGAAAAGACTTCTGACAAATGATAACATCCGTCCCTATTAAAAACATCAGAGGGGCGGCTAGGTGGTGCAGTGAATAGAGCGCCGGCCCTGGAGTCAGAAGGACCTGAGTTCGGAGCCGGCCTCCGACACTTAATCCACACAAACAAAAACCTAGCCGTGTAACCTTGGGCAAGTTACTTAACCCCAATTGCCCTAAAGGGGCGGCTAGGTGGCGCAGTGAGTAAGAGCGCCGGCCTCGGAGTTGGGATGACCCGAGATCAGATCCGGCCTCAGAAAATGAGCACCCACGCATAGATAATGACTAGCCGTGTAACCTTGAGCAAGTTACTTAACCCCAATTGCTTAAAAAAAAAAAAAAAGAAAAGAAAAAAAAACATCAGAAAGCATAGGAATAAATCAGACTTTTCCAAAACCAAGGGCCAGCATTATCTATAATGGGGATAAATGAGAAGTCTTCTATACTGTATTAGAAATGTTCGCTTTAGCAATAAAAGAAAGGAATTAGATTAGGCAACAGTGGAAACAAAGCTAGCCCTCTCTGCAGACAATGTGATGGCAGACTTAGGCAATCAATTAAAAACTCGCCGAAACAATGACCAACTTTAACAAAGCTGCAGGATACAAAATAAACTCACAATAAGTCATCAGCATGTCTATGTATTATCAACAAAACCCAGTAAGAAGAGACAGAGAGATTCCATTTAGAATAACTGCAGACAGTATACTAAGTACTTGGGAGTCTATCTGCCAAGACAAGCACAGGAATTATGAACACAATTACAAAACACTCTTCACACAAAATAAAGGGAATTCTTGGGAAAAAATGTGAAGGGAGGTGCCCTTGCTGTTTCAGATTTCAAACTAGATTACAAAATGCCAATCATCAAAACAATCTGGTACTGTCTAGGAAATAGAGTGGTGGATCATTGGAATACTTCAGGCATACACTATGCATAGTAGGTAAATGACCATAGTAATGTAGTGTCTGAGTAACCCAAAGATTCGTGCTTTTAGGGAAAGGACACACCATCTGACAAGCTGAGAATACAGGAGAGCAATTTGGGAGAAATCAGGCACAGACCAACATTTCATACTACACACATAAGGTCACAATGGGTAAATGATTTAAATGTAAAGCATGAACTCATAAGCAAATTGGTGGAACATGGAAAAATGTATATGTTAGATCTATAGACAAGTGAAGAGTTTATGACCAAATCAGAGATAGAGAGGATCATGGGAGGTAAAATGGATAATTTAGATTAGATCAAATTAAATTCACAAGTTTTTGCACAAATAAAAAACTAAAACAAAACAAAACAAAAAAAACCCCTTAAACAAATAAGAAGGAAAGCAGGAAAATGGAGGAAAAAATTTGTAACAAGTTTCTCTGATTTTAAAGGCCTCATTTTTTTCTTTTCTTTTTTCTTTTTTTAAAATGCTTTATTAACTTCTGGTTTACATCATTCATTTCTGCCAGATTTTGAGTTACAATTTTTCCCCCATTTTTTCCCTTACCCACCACACCAGAACAGCAGTCCCACAAGATATCCCCTCATCCAATCTGCTCTCTCCCATATCTTCTCCCATACCCCCTTCGACTTTACCATTAGGGCGAGGTGAGTCTCTGGGCCCTGATGCCTGGACATCTTGTCTCCCAATTACATGCAGAATAGTATTAATAATAGTATTTATATACATTTGAAACACTTAATTTTAAAAGCTCGATTTTCAGATCCATTCCCTTCCTCCCTTGTCACCCATTCCCTCTGGGAAGATAAGTAATTCAGTATGTGTTGTACATGTATATCTATGCAAAACATTACCACAGTAGATATATTGTAAAAGGCTGCTTATAATTCCCTCCCACCCATCCCACCCCCCACCTGGTCCATTCCCTACTTTGATCCTGTCCCTCTTCAAAAGTGGGTACTTCTGGGGTGGCTAGGTGGCGCAGTGAGTAGAGCGTCAGCCCTGGAGTCAGAAGGACCTGAGTTCGGATCTGGCCTCAGACACTTAACGCACACACACACACACACACAAAAACCTAGCCGTGTGACCTTGGGCAAGTTACTTAACCCCAATTGCCCTCCAAAAATAAATAAATAAATATTAAAAAAAAAAGGGGGCGGCTAGGTGGCGCAGTGAATAGAGCGCCGGCCCTGGAGTCAGAAGGACCTGAGTTCGGAGCCGGCCTCAGACACCTAATCCACACAAACAAAAACCTAGCCGTGTAACCTTGGGCAAGTTACTTAACCCCAATTGCCCTAAAGGGGCGGCTAGGTGGCGCAGTGAGTAAGAGTGCCGGCCTCGGAGTTGGGATGACCCGAGATCAGATCCGGCCTCAGAAAATGAGCCCCCACGCATAAATAATGACTAGCCGTGTAACCTTGAGCAAGTTACTTAACCCCAATTGCTTTAAAAAAATAAATTAAAAAAAAAAGTGGGTACTTCTAACCTCCCCTCCCCCCAGAATGCCCTCCCCTCCATCATCTCCCCTCTCATCCTCCTGCCCCCTACTCTCTTGCAAGGTGAGATATCCCATTCAGTATGTATGTCATTCTCTCCCTGAGCCAAATTCAATGAGAATATGGTTTTGCAAAGGCCTCATTTTTCAAATATATAAGAAATTGAGCCAAATTTATGAAAAATAAAAAATAAGAGCCATTCCGCAATTGATAAATGGCTAAAGGATATGAACAGCCAGTTTTCAGAAAGAGAAATCAAAGCTATCAATAGTCAAATAGTCATGTGAAAAAAATGCTCTAAATCATAATAATTAGAGAAACACAACTCTGAGGAACCACCTCACACCTATCAGATTGGCTAACATAACAGAAAAGGACAAATGCTGGAGGGGGTATGGAAAAATTGGACACTAATTTTGGGATTATGCCCAGAAGAATATAAAACTGTGCTTACCCTTTGACCCAGCAATATCACTTCTAGGTCTGTATCCCAAAGAGATAAAAGAAAAAGGAAAAGGACCTATTTGTATAAAAACATTTCTGGCAGTTTTTTTTGTAGTAGCAAAGACTCAGAAACTGAGTGGATGCAATTTGGGAATAGCTAAACAAGCTGTGGCATATGATTATGATGAAATACTACTGTGCCATAAGAAATGACAAGCAGGAGGGTTTCAGAAAAACCTGGGAAGATTTATATGAACTGATGCAAAGTGAAGTGACTACAAACCAAGAGAAAGTAACAGCATGATTTTAACAATGATCAACTGTCAATACAACATTCCACAGCAATTCTTTTTTTTAATTTTAATTTATTATTTTTTATTTTTTAGTTTACATCTTTCATTTCCACAAGATTTTGAGTTACAAATTTTCTCCCCATGTTTCCATATCCACCACCTCAAAACAGCGATCCTACTGAACATCCTCTCCCCTAATCTGCTCTCTTCCGTATCTTCCTCCATCCCCTCTCCAACTTTCCAGTAGGGCACGGTGAATCTCTATGCCCCAGTGCCTGTATATCTTATTTCCCAGTTACATGTAAAATAATAATAACATGTATATTTTTAAACATTTGATTTTAAAACTTTGAATTCCAGATTCTTTGCCTTCCTCCCTCATCACCCACCCTTACTAGGAAGATAAGCAATTCAACATAGGTTGTATATGCGTAGCTATGCAAAACATTTCCATAGTGGATATATTGTGAAAGACTGACTATATTTCCCTCCATCCTATCCCACCCCCCACTTGTTCTATTCTCTACTTTGATCCTGTCCCTTTTCAAAAGTGTGTGCTTCCAACTTCCCTCCCCGCCAGTCTGCCCTCCCTTTCATTATCCCCCCTCTCATCCCCTTCCCCTCTACTCTCCTATAGGGTGAGATACCTTATTTAGTGTGTATGTCATTCCCTCCCTGAGCCAAATTCAATGAAAATAAATTTGACTCATTCCCTTTTGCCTTCTTGTTCTTCTCCTCTATTGTAAGTTTCCCCTTGCCTCTTCATTCTGAGATAATTTACTCCATTCTGTCTCTCCCCATCTCCTCTCATTAATTCCTCTCTCACCTCTTAATTTTACCTTTTAAGTATCATCCATTCCTATTCAATTGGTCCTGTGTCCTCTATGTATACCTGTACACATATATACACACACTCACATATGTATTCATACACCGATATACCCTTCTATATAGACATATATATGTATATATACATACATACACATATATACATACATATGTATGCATATGTGTATATATATTTCTATTCCCTTCAATTATTCTCATACTGAGAACAGTATCATAAGTTACAATTATCATTTTTCCATTTGGAATATAAAGAGTTCAACTTTGATAAGTTCCTTATGATTTCTTTTCCCAGTTTACCTTCTCATGCATCTCTTGCCTTTTGTATCTGAACGCCAAATTTTCTATTCAATTCTGGTTTTTTCATCAAGAATGCTTGAAAATCCTCTATTCCACTGAATGACCATATTTTCGCCTGAAACAAGATACTCAGTTTGCTGGGTAGGTGATTCTTGGTTTTAATCCCAGCTCCTTTGACCTCTAGAATATCATATTCCAAGCCCTTCGATCCCTCAGTGTAGAAGTTGCTACATCCTGTGTTATCCTGATTGTGTTTCCACAGTATTCAAATTGTTTCTTCCTGGCTGCTTGTAATATTTTATCCTTGATCTGGGAACTCTGGAACCTAGCTATGATATTCCTAGGAGTTTTCTTTTTGGGATCTTTTTCAGGAGGTGATAGGTGGATTCTTTCAACCTCTATTTTGCCCTCTGGTTTTAAAACATCAGGGCAATTTTCCTTGAGAATTTCTTGAAGGATGATTTCTAGGTTCTTTTTTTGATCATGGCATTCAGGTAGTCTAATAATTTTATAATTCTCTCTCTTGGATCTATTTTCCAGGTTAGTGGTTTTTCCAATGAGATATTTCACATTGCCTTCTATTTTTTCATTTGTTTGGATCTGTTTAATAGTATCTTGATTTCTCATAAAGTCACTAGCTTCCATTTGCTCCAGTCTAACTCTGAAGGAATGAATTTCCTCAGTGAGCTTTTGAGATTCTTTTTTCCACCTGGCAAATTCAGCTTTTTAAGGCATTCTTCTCCTCATTGCCTTTTTGAGCTCTTTTGCAATCTGAGTTAGTCTTGACTCTCTTTTCATGATTTTCTTGCATCATTCTCATTTCTCTTCCTAATTTTTACTCCACTTCTCTTATTTGCTTTTCAAAATCCTTTTTAAGCTCCTCTATGGCCTGTAACCAGCTCATATTTTTCTTGGAAGCTTTTGGTGCAGGAATTCTGCTTTGCTGTCTTCCTCCTGTTCCATGCTTTGATCCTTTTTGTCCCCAAAACAGGAGTCAAATGTAGGATTTCTCTGTTTGCTCTGCTTCCTTTGCTTGCTCATGTTGTCACTCAATTACTTGACTTTTGAGCCTTTCGCCACAGTAGAACTCTGCTACCAGAAAGGGAAGCTTTATCCCAAATGCTGGGGTTTTTGCAGCTGCCATAGCTATTAGTTGGGTGCCCTCTCTGAAGCCTCCACACGCTCTGGCAGACTGTTCACGCATCCCATGACCTCCACCCTAGACAGCGATCCATATCCAAGCAGGTTAAAGCAAGAGCTATTACCCCTCAGACTGGTCGCTTGGTCCCCCTACGATCTGCTGCTCTGAAGCAGCCACATGGCGGGCAACTTGGCTGTGGAGCCTCAGCTGTTTCTCACCCCAGGGACAAAGGCTGGATTGCACTCCCAAACTCCCTGTTCCCTCAAAGTCTACACTGACCTCTCACTTTGTCTTTGGCATCTATGGGTTGATAATTCTGGAAACTGCCACAGCTGCTGTTGATCTGAAGTCCCTCCAGCCAGTGGCTGGTTGTGGTTGCCCTGAGCGCTGTGCTGGCTCCTTCCTGCTGTCTTGCTGGGTTATCTTCAGTGGGAGATAAGCTTCTCTGTGTCATTTTGTGGGTTCTGTAGCTCCAAAGTTTGTCTAGAGTCATTTATTCCATGAATTGGAGGAGGTGGAAGCTGGAGCCCTGAGGAAGTCCTGTTTCGACTCTGCCATCTTGATTCTGCCCCCCCATAGCAATTCTTTTTTTTTTTTGCTTTTTGGAGGGCAATTGGGGTTAAGTGACTTGTCCAAAGTCACACGGCTAGGAATTGTGTCAAGTGTCTGAGGCCGAATTTGAACTCAGGTCCTCCTGACTCCAGGGCCGGTGCTCTATTCACTGCACCACCTAGCTGCCCCATCCCCCATAGCAATTCTAAAAGACTCATGATTAAATATGCTATCCACATCCAGAGAGAGCTGATACTCTGAGTGCAGACTGCAGCATATTTTTTCTGCCTTTTTTTTTTATTACAGTGTGTCTGTTTCCATGACTTCATATGTATAAAGGGTACTGTATTTCTAGGCTTTTCAATTGGTAAGGAACAGGGTGGAGGGAGAGAAAATTTGGAAATGAAAATCTTAAATAAATTTTTTACAAAGAAAATTATGGAAAAAGAAAGGAAGAGAAGGAATGTAGAAGAAAAGGAAGAGGCCTATGAATGTCAAGGAATATTACTATGCTGTAAGAAATGCTGAAGGGGATGGATTCAGAGAAAATGGGGAAGGCTGCAGAAGGATGGGAGCAGAGCCAGGAGAATAGTATGTACAATAACTACAACACTGTAAAGAGACAAATTTGAAAGATTTCAGAATTCTGCTCAATCGTGATTCCAGAGCACTGATGAAGGAAGGAAGTTCCTCACAAGGTGGGATGACCTCAAGGTGTAGAATGAGGCAGTTCTGGACGTGACCAATATGGGAATTTGTCTTGTATGACTATGCTTATTTGTTACAAAGGTCTTGCTTTTCTTTTTCCAGGTTTGGTGGGGATGGAGAAAGGAAAAAGAACTTTTCTTAAAAATTACGAGGGGCTTGGTTTGACATTCTACTGTTGTGAGAGACTATACAGTCCTAGAGGACAACACCTTCTTAAGCAATACTGTGCCTCTTGATGCCCCAGAAGCAGTGGCCATCTGCCCAAAGCTTGACGTGCACGAGGCTCTATTCATTAGATAATTCTAGGTAAACCAGTTGTATCCTAGGTTTTCCTTTCTGCCCTGAGGCCCCTTGAACATCTCCCCCCCCTCCCTCCAGCAGGCCCAGTGAGGCCTGAACAAGATCCTGTGTGCCCCCACAGGGCTCCCCAGATAGCCTCATGGGCTCTTCATGTGCCCCTTGGACCCACATCAGATCACTGAGCCCAGGTACCAGCCTGCCCCCCACACTCACCACGGCCATGTCATTCTTTAGCTTCTCCAGAGCAATCTCACATTTTTGGAGTGTTTTCAGGGGACACCTGGGCCAAAAGAAGACAGAAATCAGCCTGATCCCAAGTACACAAATGGGCTAGAACCAGGAGCTGCAGTTAGGGCCTCTGTAGTACACATGGTGACCCTGAGCCAGGGACTCACCTTGGCTGCTACCCATGCAGTCCCCCTGACAGTAATGAAGGAACCATCTACCCACCTGCACTCCCACACAGCCTCAGGGCCAACCAGCTCCAGAGGAGGGAACTGGGTTGGCAAGCCCTGGGCCTGCTTGGGGTGGGGGGGCAGGGGAGGGTATTCCTGCCATCTCCCACCCTAGTCAGCTCACAACTAGATCTCTGTATTTAGTTCAGACATGGCCTGGCCCCAGAGGAAGGGGAGGAAGCCAGCAAGTTTTGTGTCAGCTAAGAATCAACTAACTGTACATGGGGATATTTGGCCTAGAGAAGAGAGACTTAGGCTAGAACAGGTATCTTTGAGCTGCTGAAGATCTGTCACAAGACAGAACAAGAAGCCATAGGGAGAAGATGCAGGACAGGTTTCAGTCTGATACAAGATAAAGCTTTTCCACAGGAAAAGGTGTTTCATCACAGAGGAGATTTCCAGGAGAGATGAGGAGATCCCTCTGGTGATTTCAGAAGACTTGATGAGTGCTCTTGGACATGTGAATGCTAGAGAGGGGGTTCTGAGTCAGAAGGGGCTGGGTTAGCTCCCCTCAAGGGGAGGTGTTCTGGACCTGGAGGCTAAGGCTTCATTTTCAAAAATATTTTGATAATTCTAATTCAAAATAATTGGTTTCCTTTGTAACCCTGGTATTTTATTTTATGCACTGAAAAACATCCTTCTGGGAAGGGTACATGGGCTTCACCAGACTACTAGAGAGCTCCATGACGCCCCCAAAAGTTAAGAACCCCTGATCCATGGTAGCTCACGCTTCAAACACTCTGATTCTAGACTTAGTTGGTGTTGAAAAGACAATAAAACTGAATATTCAAAAAAGAGTCCAAATTGTCTGCTCAGTATGGGACAGAAGAGGGAAGAGACAGTTACACCACCTTGGAACACTTGTCACAGGGTGAACTTATTGCTGAATGCTTCATGTAGGCCCAGAAAAGGGAAGGGGAGGGGACCCCTCTGCTTGAGAGAGGACCAGGGACGCCACTTACCGCTTGGATGGGTCTGTAAGAATGTCTAACAGACTCTTCATCTTACTGAGATCCTTCTTCCGTTCTGAAAGAGGCAGAGGCCAGTGAGAACCGTCCACAGCCCACCTATCCAGGAGCTCCAACCTGGACAACAGGCAGGAGCCCCCAGAAGCACAAGACTGCCCGTGGATGGTGCCCTTCCTGATCCCCATCTCTCCCAATGGCAGCCAGCCCTGGAGCCCACAGGAAGAGCCTTAGTCCCCACCCCTGGGGAGCACAGGTTAGGGCACCTTCATTCTTGTCGATTTTGTTGATCATGCGCCGCAGAGGTTCGATGTACTTGGACAGCTGCTTGAGCTTTTCCAGGTACTGCTGCTCCTCAGCCTGGCTGGAGCTGGCTGGGCTCAGGACCGAGCTGGGGTTCACTGCAATGGAGAAGAGCAAAGGAGAAGGGATGCTTCTCCTGTAGCTTCCCACAGCTCCCCAACATTGGCCAGTCCCTGGCCCCTGGCCCTCAGCATTCCCCCTGGGCACCACTCTGAGGAGGAAGAACAGCAATCCTGGTTATCTGAAAGGGTGTCTTGGAGTTCCTTAGAAGGAAGCACTGAAAGCTGTCAGTGTTGCCTCCCTTTGGGGACTGACTGTACACTGCACACAGCAGGCACTTAATATTTGCCAAACAAGTCCTAGGCTCAACACATGGTCTTTGTGAAAAGTGGCCCCTGAAGGCAGAACGGGGTGGCTCAGTCAGGGAGCCAACTCACCTAAACAGACTCTCTGCCAGGATCTAGGTGCCCCAAGACCTGGGGAGGGAGATGAGGACAGGAAGGGAGGCCAGACTTGCCCAGGGCTCCCCCAGAACAGCCCTCTTCCCATGAATATACACATGATTGGGGGCCTTGAGCACTTTGAATTTAGACCTCATGGACCTGGGACAACCAGGGAGAGCCTCCTGAACTTCTCTGGGCTCCTGGTTCCTGGCTGGAATCAAGCTCAGAGTCGAATGACTCAGGGCCTGCCCACAGTGGCTTGCTCCCAAAGTGAGAGGGCTCATACAGGCCTAGCACTCCGTAACACTGCTCTGCTCAAACAGGGGAACCAACACATTCTGGTTATAGCCAAGTCCCACCCAAGTAGACAGCCAGCACTGCTTGCCCCATCCTGACCACAGAATGGAGATGGAGCCTGAGGTCAGTCTTTTCCAACTCCCAGGAAGCAGGCCAGCCACTGCCTCCCGCACCATGGGCACTCACCAGGGGTGTTGAGTGGCCCGGGGGATGGAACACTGAAGGTCTGTGGTGTGCGGGCAGAAGCCGGACTCTGAGAAGGTTGTGGAGAGGGGCTGGGCAGGAAGCTGCTGGGAGACGGAGCAGGGCCAGAGCTGTGCAAAGACAGGGAGACAACAGGCCTCCAACTGAGGGAGCTCATGGAAGGCCGAAGAAGCCAGGTGACCCCCCCCCCCCCCACTGAGGCCATCTGGGTGAGCTGGAGAGGACAGTAGATCCCTAACAGGTCAGGAGGAGGTGGGAGAAAAGATTGAGACTAACAGGGAGATGAGGAACAGAGGGGTGCTAAAGTCAGGGAGTAATTGCTGCGATCATAATGAATGAAGGCACTGTCCCCCAGGGAAAGCACAAAGACAGCTGGGAGCCTACCTGACGTTTGAGTTGGGCTGCGAGGAGGGCTGGCCAGGCTGAGGAGACGGCTGCGGGGGAGGTGGCATCGCCTGGGGGGTCTGGGCTTGCTGGACAGGGGATGGTGAAGACATCATGGTCATGCTCCCCTGGCTGACCTGAAACGGAGAGGAGACAGCATCACATTCCCTGCTCAGGCAGCCCAGGGAGCAGTGTCTGCCCCCAGCCCCACTGGACTCTGTGGGACACAGATGCACAGACACACAGACACATCCACACCCTACGGTCTATCTTCTACTTCCTTACAATCATAAGCTCCCTGCACCAGAGCTGGAGAGGCCCTCAGAGGCCACCTGGTCCAACCCTCCTTTTTTTTTCAGAGAACTACACTGAAGCCTGGGGAGGTAAGGTGACTTTCCAAAGTTACATAGGTAGGGAAGCAGGCCATGGAGGAAGGGCATGAACACAGCTCGCTGACTCCCAAGGCTGTGGGCTTTTACTGACTTCCCCTAGCTTCTCCTCACTCGTGGCACCTAGAGGCCTTTACCGTCTGGCCTGAGCAGGATGAATCTCCAATACCACACTCCTAGCCAGTCTCTCTGTTACCCCTTAGGACCCAGTGATCTGGGTCTCATGGAGACGTCCACTCCCAGGCCCTCTCTAATACATCACTGAAAGAATAACTTTCTTCAGTCAGCTGGTGGCATTCCACTACCCAAAACTTTCTGAGGTCACCCACTGCCTCTGTGCAGCTTGGCCCCCAGGCTGGTGGTGCATCCTCCTGTCTTCTGCCCGATTTCTCCCCTCTCAAATGCACTTAACCTGGGACGTCATGTCATAGGGCACCCAGCGCTTAGCCTCCGACTCACAAAAAGAAGAGCCAACACACACAGGTTTGCTAAATGCTTCACAAAGATGGTTTCACTGGAATCTCACGACAATCCTGTGGGGTAGGTGTTACCATCCTCATCCTTAGCACTGCCCTTTTTTAACAGGCCCAGGGGCAGTGAATGATGTCCAGTCTAGGGAATGATGAGGAAAGGACCTAGCTAGTGTAGCCAATGATGCAGGCCCTAGCAATCACCTTGTATGACTTCTTCAGTCCACAGAGGAGTGAACTAAGTGAAGCCACTGGGGGTCACAAACCCAACCAGCGGCACATGGCACCCAGGAAAAAGTCCTGGGCTGACTGAGTGGCCCTTCTGGGTCTCTGGACAATGAATGAGGCAGACTAGATGGCCTCTAAATCCTAGAAACTTACGACCTTTGGGGCAGAGCGAAGATCTCCTTGGACTCCAAAGCTGGTGCTTTCCCACTGCTTCCCCTTCCCACTCACTTTCTGGCCTGTTGTTCTTGGAACAGCGTTGCTGTTACTGTAGACAGTGTTCTCTCGGTTCTGCTCATTTCGCTCTTCATTACTTCCCACAAGTCTTTCCAAGTTTTTCTAAGACCACTGAGCTCCCCATTCCTTACAGCACATCATCACATCGCACAGCCCGCCCCCTGATGGGCGTCCCCTCACTTTCCAGCTCTTTGCCACCACAGAGAGAGCTGCTACCGACATCTTAGAGCACAGAGGTTATTTTCCTTTTTCCCTGATCACCTTGGGAGAGACCTAATAGGGGCATTGCTGGGCCCGAGACGATCCCCAGCTTATTGTGCCTGCATCTGCCTTGCACGTTGCTGTTTGCATGTTGTCCCCCCACTGGACTCTAGAAGACAGAGACCATCTTTTCTCCTTTCTTTGTGCCCTTATGGTTTCACACCAGGCCTGGCACACAGAAAACCATTCCTTATAAACAGTGATTCCTTTGAAAGAAGAAAAAGGAAGGTGAAAAATTTGCCCCCAAATCAATCAACACATTGAAAAAACCAGACATTTGATGTGATGTTCCATGCCCATGAACCTCTCACTTCTGCACAGGAGGTGGAGGGCAGGGAAGAGACATCTTATCTGTCTTCTTTGGGGCCAACCTTGTTCTTTAAGAAACTAATGGAAATGATACCCCCAGCAAAGTTGCCGGCTGTAAAACAAACCCATTAAAATGAATAGTTTTCTATAAAATAGTAACAAAATTCAGAAGACAATAGTATAAAAGGAAGGTTCCACTTAAATACAAAATGCATAAAGTATCAAGTCAATCTACTGAAACACACTTATTACTTGTATAGGTTCAATAAGAGAGTCCTCCTCAGAGAAATAAGAAGCAGCTGAGCTGGAGAAATATCCAGTGCTCATGGCTAGGTCTTGCCAATACCTAGGAATGACAGTACTACCAAAGCTAATTTACAGACTTCATATTCTGCCATTCCCTCTATTAAAGAGATACCTGACATCAGTAGAGACAAAATAATACACATTGATTTGGAGAGGAATGAGAGATGCAGAGAATCAAGGAAAATGATCATGAAAGGTACAAGTGAAGAGGAATTGCTTTTCAGGCCTCAGGCCATTTCATAAAGCAGTAATCAGAACCATGTGGCACTAGTTAATATACTGAAAGAGATCAGTGAAACAGTAGACAGGGAAGAATCAGCAGTAACTGAACCAGTAAACAGGTGTTTAGTAAAACTCACATATCAGTGACCCAAAGTGAGCCAAAAACAAGGGCCTCAGAGGGCTGTTTGCTGCCCCTCACTTTACACATGAGGAGACAGGCCAGAGAAGGGCAGGGCCCAGCTGGTCAGCACAGTGCCCAGCACCTGGAAGGGCCTTCCTCAGAGCTTCCTGCCTGCCTGACTCAAGGTCAAGGTGAACGAGGGCAGAGCTGGTGCTGAAGCCATTGAAAGCTGACCCTACAAACCACAGGGCATGCAGCCAAGAGATGGGATGAGGCAGAGGAGGGCCAGGATCTTTCCCATTCCAGCTATGGTGCTGCCCTATGCTGGCATGCTTAGCCTGGCCTACACAGAGCCTCAATACATGGTAAAGCAGTCCTGCTGCAAGGCGGGAAAGTACCTCTCTGACCTCAGTGTCCTCCTCGTCAGGGGAGCAGGAGGACCGATCCGTCACACAACAAACTCAGGTGAGGAAGGAGTTCTGTCTTAGGGAAGGGACCACACAGGGCCTTCACGCAAAAACCAAAGCCCCATGTCCTCGCAGAGCCCCTCTCTTGCCTCCCTCCATCCGACCATCATTCCATCTCCAACCTCAGATCTTTCTTGGCTTGCGTAAGACAGGCCAGTTTCCTCCATGCCCTGTGCATTAGTGATGGAAGAGAGGGGTCAGCTCAGCTGCAGAGACCACCGTGTGAAGAAGAGAGTAATGTCAAGGGTCACAAAGCACTCCCCTGACTACCACCCCAGGATGCAGCGGCACAAGCATGGGCTGTGACCCCACGCACAGAGAGGGCGACTTGTCTAGGAGTCACACAGCAGGTATCAGAGCTTCATTAATCCACAAGAATGTGCACACATCCAATCTATGCCAAGCTCCTCCCCCAAAGTTCCTTTGAATTGAAAACTGTTTTAAAATAGATTTAGGTCCAGCTTTACCCAGGGTTTGAAATTTAGAGAATGGTCAGTGGGCATGTGGCACTGGACTGTGGGCAGGTCACTCTGGCTCCCTTCACTCCCAGGATCCCAATGGTCAAATGGGGTGGGCAATAGCTACACAGCCTTAGCCACGGGGGCTTTGTCCAAGGCAGGGCAGTGGGGGTAGCCAGGCAGCACTTGGCAAAGTGAACTGGATTGGATTTGGCAAGATATCTTGGGGCTTTGCAGGCTAGATTTCTTTTTTACAAACTCAAAATCACTCTGGCTCTCACTGCCAGTCCTGGCCCAAGCCTCACTCGGTCACTGTTCAGATTCTGATGGCTCAGTGTCAATGTAAATAGCAATTGTTTCTACTTTGGCCAGAAACCCTGAGGGTCTTCACCTCTCAGATTGGACTAGGTAAAAGGCCATTCTTTGCCTCATTTTTACCAAGCCTTAATCACTGAATGGTTATTGCCTCAGACAAACTGAGACCTGGGAAAGACCTTGGCCAAGGCCTCCCATTGTATCTGGGGCCAAGTACAGTCGTCCTGATCTACATCTGGCCATTGAACCCAGACAGCTCAGGAGGAAACAGTGAGGTTGGTGACTCTGCACAGCCCTGCCTCACTTAAGTCCTGTTGACTTGAATGTCACAGCATCATCTTCCTGATGTCACGGTCCTCAAGAATGAAGGACAAATAATAACAACTTGGCAATGTGACTGCTCTCAAAGAACATTTATAGGCTCTAGGTCAGCTGTCAGGGATCCAAAAATGAAGGAAGATGCTTCTTCACCTGCCCCTGAGAAGATTACAGTTCAAGGAACCTAGGACAAGCACAAGGTGTCCCCAAAGTCTGAGGGCAGCACAGAGCTGTGACAGAGTGTTATGTGTCATTTTTTCCTTTTGTTCAAAAAGCATTTTATTGAGCCCAAGTGTAACCAAGGAGCCAGTTTGGGGGGTAGAGAGGTGATCTGAGAGTTTGGTCAATGGAGAAGGGAGCATATCTAGGCCTTCTGTTTCTCAGCAGAGGATCTGATGGGAGCTTTCTGAATCTCAAAAATTCAATGGGGTTGGAGGTGATGAGGAAAGTCAGCCATCTCCTCCTGGCCTGGTAAGGGCCAATCCTTACTCTTGGTACTGGAGGAAAAGGGAGGTGGGTGGGCTACTTAGCAGGAAATGAGGAGAGGCTGAGCTGAGGCTTCTGGTTGGTGGAGTACCTGTTAGCACAAGCTGCGGGGTAAAGATGGCTAAGTCTAAGAACCATAACAGCCACAACCAATCAGAGAAACGGCATCAAGAAACCTAGGTTACAGAGATATGAGTCTTTGAAAGGGGTTGACCCCAAGTTTCTGAGGAACATGCGCTTTGCCAAGAAACACAACAAGAAGGGGCTAAAGAAGATGCAGGCCAACAACACCAAAGCCAGAAAGGCCCTGAGCACCAAGGCCTCCAATGCCAAGCTCCTCAGTCCCAAGATCTCCAAGGCTAGTGCCTGGTGTGCTGGCTACAAGATGACCACCAAACGTCTAGGCCCTAGGGTTGGTATCAAATGTCCAGGCTCCAGGATCATGAAGCCTGACTTGAAAGTTGCCAGAACCACTGACCCCAAGGCTGCCAAGCCCACTGACCCCAAGGTTACCAAGTGTGCCGCCAAGGTCAGTAAGTCTGATCCCAAGACTACCAAATCTGGCCCCAAGGCTGCCAAGTCTGATGCTAAGGCCACCAAGTCTGACACCAAGGTCACCAAATCTGGTCCTTTGGTTCTAAAATATCAGGGCAAATTTCCTTGAGAATTTCTTGAAGGATGATTTCTAGGTTCTTTCTTTCTTTCTTTTCTTTTTCGAGGGCAATTGGGGTTAAATAACTTGCCCAAGGTCACACAGCTAGGTTTTTGTTTGTGTGTGTTAAGTGTCTGAGGCCAAATCTGAACTCAGGTCCTTTTGACTCCAGGGCCAGATACATGCTCTACTCACTGCACCACCTAGCCGCCCCCTAGGTTCTTTTTTTGATCATGGGTTTCAGGTAGTAAATAATTTTTAGATTGTCTCTCCTGGATCTATTTTCCAGGTCAGTAGTTTTTCCAATGAGATATTTCACATTGCCTTCTATTTTTTCATTTGTTTGGATCTGTTTAACAGCATCTTCATTTCTCATAAAGTCACTAGCTTCCATTTGCTCCAGTCTAACTCTGAAGGAATGATTCTCCTCAGTGAGCTTTTGAGGTTCTTTTTCCATCGAAAATTTGGCTTTTTAAGACATTCTTCTCCTCACTAGCTTTTTTTTTTTTTTTTAGCGGGGGAAGGCAGGGTAGTTAGGATTAAGTGACTTGACCAAGATCACATGGCTAGTAAGTGTTAAATGTCTGAGGTCAGATTTGAACTCAGATCCTCCTGACTCCTCTATTCACTATGCCACCTAGCCACCCCCCCATTGGCTTTTTGGGCCTCTTTTGTCATTTGGGTTAATGTATTTTTAAAGGTGTTATTTTCTTCTGTCAGGTTGTTGACTCACTTTTATGATTTTCTTGCATCCTTCTCATTTCTCTTCCCACTTTTTCCTCCTCTTCTCTTGCTTGATTTTCAAAGTCCTTCTAGAGGTCTGCTGTGGCTTGTAACCAATCCATATTTTTCTTGGAAGCTTTTGGTGCAGGAGTTCTGACTTCCATGTCTTCCTCCAGCTCCATTCCTTGATCCTTTTTGTCCCCCAAAAAGGATTCTATAGTCTGTTTGTGCTTCCATTGCTTGCTCATAATGCCAGCCAATTACTTGACTTTTGAGCTCTTTGCTATGGTAGAACTCTGCTTCCAGAGGGCAGAGCTTTGTCCCAAATCACTGGGGGTTTTGCAGCTGCTGGAGCTATTATGAAGGTGCTGTCTTTACAGCCCCTGTACACTCTGGCTCACTGGTCACACACCTCAGGACCACCACCCAAGACCACAATCCGGATCCAGGCAGGTGTGATTACCCTCTAAGTGGTCACATGGTCCCACTATGATCTGCAGGCCAGGAGCTCTGAAGCAGCCACGTAGAGGCGGCTGCACGGCTGTTGCTCCTCTGCCACTTCTCACACCAGGGGCAGGGGCAGGACTGCACTCTTAGTCCCCCCCAGTTCCAACAGAGTTCCACACTGACCTTTTACTTTTTCTTTGCCATTTATGGGTGGATATTCCTGGAAACTGCCACTGCTGCTGGTGATCCGCTCTCCTGAGGTCTGCTGCAGCCCCTTGTCAGGGCCGCCCTGGGGCTCAAACAGCAAGCTCATGTGGGGCTGGGCTGGGCTCCCAGTGCGCTGCCATGAACCCTTCCTGTCTGCCCGCCAGGCTGCCTTCAGCAGATTTATTTCTCTCTGTCACTTTGTGGGTTCTGCAGCTCTAAAGTTTGTTTAGAGTCAGTTTTTATAGGTATTTGAGGTGGTTATGGGGGGAGCTCATGCATTTTCCTGCTTCTAACCGTCTTGGCTCTGCCCCATCCTATGATCTTCTAATCCATGGTCCTAAAACATAGCAATAGATTCTTCCTTCCTCCAGCGCTATCTCTGCTCCCAAAGATTCCCAAATTCCTCCTACATCTGGGATGGGCCTCAGGACAATCACACCAAGAGGAAAGCAGAGAGCATGGAGGTCTGATCTGACTCCCAGCTTGCTACTTCCTGCCCGGGGGCCTTGGATAGATCACTTTGCCCTGCCTGGTCCTCTACTTCCTTCATCTGGAAAAGGAAGGGATTATTCCTGGTCACAACACTTAAGATTCCTGGGTGCCCCCTCGCCTGATCACCCCCTCTAGCTGTCCCTCTTCCTCTCTTAAGCTGCTGGCAGACGTGGCAGCCTCCTCAGTCTCACACAAGCTGGTTCGAGGTCACCAACAGCTTTTCCTCAGCCTTGGCCTTTCTGAGCAGCCTTCTTCTCGCGGATGCTCTCCCCTGTGTCTTCATGCTGCCAGCCCCGGCTCTCCTCTCGGAGCGCTTTCTCAGCGGTCTCCTTGGCAGAGTGCTTGTCTCTGCTCTGACCTCAGGCATCTCTCTTCTCAGAGCAATGACTTCATCAAGTCGAGAGGAAGGTGAGTCTGTTACTGGGATGGCCCAGAAATGAAGGGAAGTGTTAGGAGGTGAGGCTCACGTCGGTCAGATAATCCAAATGGGAACTCTGTGCTCAGTGCTGGGCCTACGGCCTCAGAGCTACCCAGGGACCTTGTCTCTCCATCGCCCTCCCACCCCTGACTGGCTGCCCAGCTTTTCCATCCATGTCCACAACAGTCCTTCGAAGTGTCTGGCCTTTTTTCCTCTCCTTTCAGAACCACCAGTCAAGCTGAAAATGATTTTACCTCTTGTCTCCCTCCTAAGACCCCCCAAACACAGATCTGCCCAGGAAATGTCACATTCCCCTCCTACTGCACCCCTCGAGCCAAAGGCCATCTCTCTCTTGGTATCTGAAGCAGATAGCAATTGGACCCAGCTTCTCTGGCTGAATACACAGCACTGTATCTCTATCCTGCCCTGTACAAAACAGGCTGTGTCTCACCACTGTGCATTTGAACAGTGGTTCCTCCACCTGGAACATCGTCCCCCAATTCTCTGGTAATGGAGGCTCCCTGCAAGGCAGTGCCCACCCCCCACACTTTGCAAAAGGAGGCTTTTCCCCAGCCACTCTATCAGCGCACCCTCCCAAATGACTCTGTATTTACGTCTTACACTTCATTATTTCCTGAGAAAAATGGAAACTCCTCAGAGGCTGAGACATTTTCATCTTCATCTCTGTCCCCGTGTCCAGCAGTGCACCTGGCACACAGGACCAGGGGATGGGGGAGGGCAACATGTCCTTCTACAGCAATAACCATGTAAGGAGAAAAGAGTTGGCATAGCTTGCTTAATTTTAAAAATAACATTGGGAGCATAAAGGAAAACTTTTTTTTTTTTTTTGCTTTTTTGGAGGGCATTTGGGGCTAAGTAACTTGCCCAAGGTCACACAGCTAGGTTTTTGTTTGTGCGTTAAGTGTCTGAGGCCAGATGCGAACTCAGGTCCTTCTGACTCCAGGGCCGACGCTCTACTCACTGTGCCACCTAGCCGCCCCAGGAAAAGTTTTTTAAAGGAGGAAATCCATAAGAGAAAGAGAAGAGGATTTGGAAGACAGAATTATTGAAATGAATTTCAGGGCAGGACTGTGTATACATGTAAGTATATGAATGTATGAGTGTGAATCTGTGTACCTATGTGTATGACTGCCAGGGTGTGTGTGTGTGTGTGAGTGTGTGTGAGTGGGTGTGAGAGTGTGTGTGTGTGCGTGAGTGTGTGTGAGTGAGTGTGTGTGAGTGTGAGAGTGTGTGAGTGTGTGGTGTGTGTTTTGAAGGACTGACCCAACTCATGTTTCAGAATGAAGCCCTTTTGGTTACAGCCCTATCCTGCTGAACACTGTTCTATTATAGGTGGGCAGGCAGAAAAGGAAGGAGGAAGAGATAGAGGGAGGGTCCTCCTCATGTCTCCCAGCTACAATATGTGCCCATATCCTTTTCTCCCGTCCCTGTGACAAAGTGCTGCAGAGCTCGGACCTCCTGGGGGTCTGGACCAGGTTCTACTTAATAGGCCTGTATTGTTGCTGGAGAGAACCTGGGAGGGGTGTTTTCTCCACCTCTTTTCCCAGACTTTGCCTGAACTCTGTGGTCCTCTGGCTAACAGAGTGGCAAGTGTTCGAAAGAATCTCTGAGGCCCCTAATCCAACCCAAACCTAATCAAGAATTGGCCCATCAGCACATGCAACAAATGCCTGATTCCTGCCTGAAGAGACAAGGGAGATCTGCCCGTCTGCCTTCAGACACAGCTTATCCTGACAGATGTTTTCCCTGACATCAAGACATCTGTCACCTCTGTGTAGTTTGGCCCTAGCCACCCCACTGGAGGCAGAACAAGGTGGATTCCTCTTCTGGGGGACGGCCTGTTAGCTCCAGCCCCTCCAGCATCTCTGGCAGAGCTCCCACCTGTCTACAGCCTCCATCCTGTACTCAGACACACCTGTCCCTGATCACCCAGGTGACACTTCATCTCAGCAGATTCAGCCCTGGTCTCCAGCTGCCAGTCCAGAGGCTGACTCACCTGCCTCCCCAATTCATACCAACTGTGCCATGTCACAGATGTGGAGGATAAAAAGCCCTCACAGAGTCAAAGGCAGAACCCTCCAGTGGGGACTCCAGGGCACAGGCACTAACACTTGAGTTTGTTTCTACAAGAAAAAAGATGTATAAAAGCTAACATCCATTTCATTCCCATGTTCATCAGGTTTCACAGCTCACTGAAATGTCTGCCCAGGGCTGGCCACCCCCACACACCCCCAGTGCAGACCATCGAGCCCAGACATGACAGATGGATGCTCAGAGCACAGAGGGGGCTTCATCTGGAATCCTGGAAGCTGGGGGCTCCTTCCTGGTCACATGGAGAGTGCTGGCCAGGGGAAGCCTGCCCCCAGAAGTGAGCAGGTCCCTTTGACTTGCTTCTTCCACTGAAGCCAGGGGAGGTGCCCACAACAGCCCTTTACTCTCTAAACCACTGGCTGACTACTCCCCAGCCTCAAGGCCTGCTGTCCTCCAGAAAAGCTGAAATAACAACTCCATAAATACCTGTGGCACTGGGAAGGCAATGGGTGGGGTGGCAGGTGGGAACCGTAGTCTTATTTGCATCCCACCTTGGGGCGTGGTTGCAGTCATCATCTTTGAGGACAGAGGGACAACAGACAAAAGTAACTGCAAACAGGAAATCTGGACAAGCTCTGGGTAGAATGGAGAAGAGCCCATGTACCTGCTGGGGAGGGAATGCCAGTGAGCTTTGGGCAGATGGGCATCAGGCCTTGGCCTTGGCAGTGCCAGGAAGCCAGAGAGAGACAAGAGGCCCCTCCAAGAGCTTCAAGGTCCCAAAGCAACTGGTAAAGAGATTCCGCAGCACAGAAAAAAAGCCTCCTTTGGGGAGAGTTGGGATCCTCCTCTTTCAGCTTCTTTTTCTAAAATTCCAAACATCTTGAGTTTGAAATAAATCCTGGGATGTGCATTTGCAGAAAAGCAAGGGCACAGGACTTGAGGGGACCTTAAGGCACGTTGAGTCCAACTTGCTCCTTTTACAGAGGAGGAGACTGAGGTCCAGAGCGGGCCAAAGAGAAGGAGGATCTGAGTTGAGGTCCTCCGCCTCACGCCCTGTCGCCCGGCCCTGGACGGCCCTGCCAGCAACGTGGCAAGGGAATTCGTAACTTCAGCCTCTTGTGGAAAATTCCAGAAAGTGGCTTCCCTGCTGCCCAGAGCACCCCAGAAGCCAGAGGCAGCCACCACGAAGAGAGAGGCCACCCAGACACAAGGCACCCATGTCCTTGGCTCTGCACCAAAGCACCAAGCTCAGAAACAGGCTTTATGAGCAATCCTGCCTCTCCTCCTCTTACCCTCGACACAGGGGCAAAGGGGTGCAAGGAGAGGCCCCCAAGGTCTGGTTCAGGGGCCCGAGAGCAGGGTGATAAGGGCACTTGTCATCTGCTGGAGTGTTTAAACAAAGTTGTTGAACAACAATTTCAGATTCACATGACAGCGCGTGTGTATGTGTGTGTGCTGTCACTGGGGCCTCTGTCAGCCTGAGTCAGGCGTTCACTCTCCCAGGGTCTGCTCAGCCACATTCCAGAGAAGGAGGCAGGCAGCCCATCTCTGGACAGGGAGAGGATGCGTATGCTCGATAACTGCTAAGATTAACTAAGCCAAGCAAGGACAGAGTGTGAGTGACCAAGAAAAGCACAGGCAGACATCCCATCAGCCCAACCTTCGATCCAGGCAGCAAGGGGGGCAGAGGCAGGATTCCAGAAGGAAAAACCACCAGCACAAAGTCAGGGACAAGAAGTGGAACTATCTGGACCCAGAGCCAGGCTGGGCCGCTCCAGCACTCCTGCTCATGCCTCAGGTTCCATCTGGTGCCCAGAGGAATAGAAATGCGCCACGACGGAAGGGGCTCTGCCCACTCAGACAACAACAACCAAGCCTCCAAACAGCCAGCAAAGACCTGGAGGGGAAGAAGGTGCTTTCATGCCCCCAGGGTTTGGGGCTCAGTCCTAAGATCCCTGCTTTAGAACTAGAACGGACAGACAAGGTCCTGGTGGGCAAGGCTAGGAGCTGGGGTCTCCCCACCCCTAGGCCAGCCTTCTTTCCTCTAGCATTATACACAAAATAAAGCAGACTAACTAGGCTGATGACGTGTGGCCCAGCGAGGGAGTTCTCTGGCAACAAGAGGAATTCTTACTTACTGTAAGTAACTAACTAAAATGGCTTCATGCAGAGGGCTACCTGGATAGGGGTGGGGTGGGGGGGTGGGTGTGACTGATCCTCTAGGAATTTCAGAACACCCCCCATGCCTCTTACTCTGGGGCTGCCCAGCCCCCCAGTGCTGGCTTCACACTATCCCTGTGAGGAAGGTGGCACCAGGATTTTTCTCCCCAATCTACAGAGATCAAACTGAGGGTTAGTCAGTAAATGACCGGACCTGGTCTGATTCCAAAGGGAGGCTCTGCCACTGGCCCTCACCCTGACCCAGGGCAGGGGCGGGGTCAATATCCAGGGATCTGTTGGCACCTCTGGGCCCCCTCATTGCCATGTGGGGAACAGTGCCCCTACAAGCAGATACGCTGCCACACCACCACAAAGCCATCCCCACATGCACCATCCCTGCCCCAGTCCTCAGCCAGTGAGCTGGGGGTCACACCTAGACATGAGGCTAAGGAAGAATGCCTTCCTCTTGAGCCCCATCCCAGCCCGTGGGGGCGGCCTGGCCTGTGGCCAGAAGGCCACTTGTCGACCAAGCCTGCCAGCTTCACTAAGGGAGCAGGGAGGGCCCTACCACACAACCATCCAAGCCTCTGTGGCTCCAGTCCGGGCTCCCAGAGAAAGTATTCCTGACCCCCTGTGATCCCGATTTAAGCTTCTCCTGGCTTGGGATGGCTCCAGAAGCTGGTGCAGCCCTCTGACGCAAAGCTGCTTAACAGGGGATCTCAAAGGGAACGCCACGCACCAGGGGAGCTCACCTTGAGCCTGGCCTGGCCAGGAACAGGATTTACCTGTTGACAGAGACCTTCGGGAAGCGTTACCAACTCAAGCACTCTGATTTCCCAGCCCCCAGCCCCCGAGGGCAGAGACCCTGTACAGGCCCCCTCCAGGGAGGGTGACCGAGGAGGAGCATGCCCAGAGGCCCCTGGCCATGGCAGGGCCGCTGGCAAACCAGCCCCACAGCCGCCCTTTCCTTCCCCCTCCACGGAGCTCTGCAGAGGCTTAAGAGTCAGAGAAACTCTGCCAGGGCACAGGGGACTCCCCCGCAAAGTTCACTGAGGTCACAAACCAAAAGCTCCCTCCTAGGAAAGGTCACACAAAGGCTCCCCTCAGGGAGAGGAGGGCGGCGGTTAACTATCCACACCAGAGTGGCAGCACTCACCTCCCTCTGGCTTTCATTTTGGATGCAGGCCCAGTACAGAGCTCCCAATGCTGATAGGCCAACTCTGGAGACACCTGAGGTGGGCGAGGGCTACTGTGGAGGTCAGTGAAGAAAAAAAAGGCTGGGAGGGAAGCAAGAGAAGTGGGCCCACTGTGTGCAGAGCTGGGGGGCTAGGGAGAGCCCTGCCCTGAATGAAGACATGAAAAGGGCAGCTGAGTCCAAAGATACGGGACCCCTGAGGACCCCGCAATGGGACTTCATAGGTTGCTGCCATGGCTGCTTCCAGCCCCACCAAGGGCCTGTGGGCAGCTCAAAAGTGACAACGGGCCCTTCTCAGGGGCCTGCGTGGTGACTAGTGGACAGAAGCATTTAGTGGCTGGTCTGACTGAAAGCAAACCCTTGGCTGACTGACACAAGAATCAGCTGCAGGAAGCCTGTGAGGGAGAGCTGGGCCCTGCCTCATGAAGGGCCCAACTGCTCAGCTGAACTAGGGTCCTGGGGCCCCCAAAGCTTGTCCAATTAAGCCCATGCCCCCTGGTGGTCATCAGATCCTCGCCTGTCACTGGCCCAGCCAGCGGACTCAGGCCCCGGCCCCAGGGCTTTGGTGATTTCCCCAAATGGGAAGAGATCCTTCCTCTGAAAGCTCAGAATCAGCCTGTCAGAGCTGAAAGACACTTCAGACACCTAACGACCTCACACTGCAAAGGAGGAAACTGAGGCCCTCACGGGGAAAGGACTTGTCCAAGATCTTCTCTGCAAAATATTTTAAAAATATTTCCAGTTTAATGGACAACATCCACCGCTTCCAAATAATATACACGATGGGTGCTTCACAGGTGAGGGATGAACCAAATGAATGAAAGGTTAGTCACCAACCCTCTGGGCCTCTCCTTCTCCAAGATGGCCTGGGAGATGAACCACAACCTGGGGCTCGCTCATATACAAAGGATCACCTTCCTTGCAGCAAAGCAGCAACAGGATCCAGGGGCAAGAAGAGCCTTGCTATGGCCACACCCCAACTGCCTAGAGTCTGATCCTGAGGAAACGGAAGGATGAGAAGCCTCTCAGGGCCAATCTCTTGTCCTGACCTCAGCTGGTGGGCTGAGCAGACAGGGTAGCCCAGGGCTCGTCTGTGCATTTCCTCAGCAGTGAGGCAGCTTGGGCTCACCCCCTGCTGAGCAGGCCTCTAGCCCTCTCTAAAAGGCCTGGTGCTCACAACTATGGCCTCAAACCCATCTAAGAGCAATCCTCACAAGAGGAGAATGAAAGGAAGGAGGCCCCAGCCAGGCCGTCACCCTTCTTGCCTAGGAGCCTTTCTGCCAGCCCCTCAAAGCTGCTGCACACTTCAGAAGAAAGGGGGAGACAAGGGGGAAGTGGAGGATGTCATGAGGTGAGGGACCCTCTGTGGTCCTGGAGAAGAGGACACCCAGGCCAGAGGCACAGAAACACCACCTGACCCCAGGCCTATAACCTCTCTACTGCCCCACCCCCTCTGCTTTCTCTCAGGATGGTCCTTCATGATCCCTATAGCCTGACACCCCAATCTCACAAGCTCACAGCTGGGGTGGAAAGACGAGAGAACAAACAAGTGGCAAAAGGTGTGACGCCCACATTCCCCTCTGCTGGATGCAGACCAGCATCACGGGCACCCCAGCCTGGAGCACCCAGTGGGGATGAGCACAAACCTGTGCCCCGACTCCTCAGGACACACGTACAGGAAGCATCCTGCCGTCCTAGGAGAAGGACCCAGACCCTCCTCAGAAAGCTCCCTGAGGCCTGACTCCATGCACCTGCTGCAGGCTGGGCTGCTGGACCCAGCCCTCTCTTACCTGTCCCCCTGCGGCGGCTGCTGCGGCTGCGGCGGCGGCAGCCATCTGAGCGACTTGGGCTGCCTGGGCTGCAGCCACCTGCTGCTGCTGCTGTTGCTGCTGCTGCTGCTGCTGCTGCTGCTGCTGGGCCTGCTGCACGACCATCTGGGCTCGGACCTTGAGGGAGAAAGTGAGCAAGTGCTGGATGCCAAGGCTGACAGACCCCCCAGTGTGGCCCACAGTTACCTCGGCCTGAGAAGCATCGTGAACAGAACACAACCCCAGGCACGGAAGAGGTCAGGAGGGAAGGCCTGGGGGCCATGATCCTGGGAGGACGCCAGGGCTCAGGGAGCCAGGACTGAACTGGCAAAGCAGCAGGCGTCCTCTGAGCAGAGATGGAAAACGGGAAGGCGCCCGGGCCCTAGGCTCTGCTGGGAGCTGAGGAACATGAGCAAGCTGCTTACATTCCCTGTGCCTTCATTTCTCCTTCTGTAAAACTGGGGATGTTCCTCACTGAGAAAAGTACTCTGTCAACAGAAAAGCTGATGAGAAACAGGAGCTCCCGGCACACCCGCAGCCCCTCCGGGCAGCCCTCATCTCATCTCTAGGAAGCAGGCAGCCTCAGCCCGACCCATGCCTCGCTGCCCTCAATGCCCTTGTGCCCAGGGTCCTCGAGCCTTACCTGCATCACTTTGAGCTGCTGTGGGGTGAGCATCATCTGCCCTGAGAGCGACGGGGCCTGTGGGACCAGAGGCTGTGCTGCCTGCGCCTGTGGTGGGAGCTGGGGCTGCTGGTTCTGAGCCACCTGCTGCTGTTGCTGGGGCGGCGGTGCCTGTGTCTGTGGTGGCGGATGGTGGTGCAGCTGCTGGAGCTGTTGCTGCATGGCCTGGGAGGGTGGCGGCGCTTGTGATGGTGGCTGTTGGGGTGGCTGCTGGGGCTGCATGGCCTGCTGCTGCTGCTGGAGCTGCAGCTGGGCTATTCGCAGCTGCTGCTGCTGCTGGAGCTGAAAGCCAAAAACAGCCGTGTTCCTGGTTAGCGGGGGAGCCCTGGTGTTACCATGGGGTGATAAGGCCGGACAGCTGAGGGAAGCCATGGCCACTGTGGGGGCTGGAGGAGGGAGGAGAGATGACCTTCGTGAAACAGCAAAAGCCATCAACAGAACTCTTAAAAATAAAAACAAAACATCTAAGTCAGTACAACAGGACGCTGGCTGTGGCAATTTGAGGCAGGGTTTACCTGTGTAAAGGAAGGCCTAGAAGGTGACGCAGACCCCTGGGCCGGCTCCAGGAGCCTCTGCTAATGGTCCTGTCTGTGCAGTCACAGATTAGCTAGACCTGAGGCAGCAAGGGGCAAGCAGAAGACCCAGCTCTAAACCCCAGAGAGGGCACTCACAACCCAAGTCCCAATCTCTCAGACTTAAGTTTCCTAATTGGAAAAGTGGAGACAATAATGGCCCACTCTTAAAGGGTTGTCCCGAGCTCTTTCTGTACCTATCACAGGAGTGGCTACTGTTTGGGAAGACGTCCCTCCTCATTTTGGGGGGTGATGAGGCCTCTCAGGTTCTGGGTTTCCCTGTACTGTCTGCTGCAGTCACTGCCCACGTGGGGGGCCCAGGCCCGCTGGCCACCTGCTGCTGCTCTTCCCACATAGCCTCATATTCTCTGCTCTTTGAGAACTACTCTGCAGAATTCCTTTGGGCTCACTTGCTATGGCTGCCATACAGATTTGTATATACGGCCTCTTGTCAGATCTCTGAAAGAAGGGACTGTTTCCTCTTTCTCTCTGTACCCTCTGTGCCTGGAACACAAGAGGGTCTTCCTAAAGACCTGCTGATCCCCTGGGGAGAGCAGAGGTGCCCGGCACCCGCTGGGCCATCTTCGTTCTCTCTGCCCAAGGAGCCGGCTTCTCAGAGTGGCCGACCGTCTGTGGACACTCAGCCATGGACAAGCGTTAGGCCTGGCCACGCTTCCACTCCATATCTCTGCTGAGACAATGACAGCTCTGGTCTAACAAAGGCAGAGAACAGGATCTGACTTGGGCAAGGGAGAGATCGCAGAGCTGAAAATAACATAAAATCAAATTTAACATTTAAAAAAAGAAAACACAATCACAGAGTTATTTTTAAAGAGTCAACAAAAAGAGTCGAGAGGTAAACCCTGGGAAGGGGGGAATTTGCTTCCAGGGGCCTCTCACCCCACACAGTCCTGTGGTTAAGCCTTCCCTTTCCTCGACTCCTCTCTACACTCATGTGGCTGCAGCCGGTAGGGATGGAGTCGAGGTCATTCCTCTACCACACATACACCCAAGCCCTATTTCTAAAGCACAAACCTGCCTCGCACCTTCCCAGATCTTCTATTAGCTCCTCAGTTGGCATTTAAAGATCTTGAAGGGAAATAAGCTTTATAGGGCACTCACTACGTGCTGGGGCTATGCTGAGTACGTTCTACAAATAGTCTCATGGGACCCTCACGCCCGCTCTGGGAGGCAGGTGCTGTTAGGATCTCCTTTCTACAAAGGAGGAAACTGAGGGAAACAGCATAGCTCAGTGGCTAGTGAGCACCCATCCAAGGCTGGATTTCAGCGGGGATATTTAGCCCCAGGTCCCGTGCTCCAGTCACTACACTATTCTCTTGCCCCCCGGCTTCTTTGGGGCTCGGCTCACAAACCACCTCATACATGATCCCCTTCGCTGCCTGGGCCTCAGCTTCCCACAAAAATCCCCTGGTACAGGTTTTGTACCTTTTCATATGTTTTTATATGCATGTGTGTGTGCTTAGAATATCTCTGGGTACATGTGTCTGTGTGTGACTCTGTGTGCACATGTGAGCCCATGCACAATGCCTGTGCCTACACATGGCCTTACATGTCTCTGTGTGTGGGGGTGGGGGAGAGGCACATGCCTGAGGACGTGCTGCCCCCTCCCACGGAAGGGAAACCCAGAGTTCTCCCTCTGTCTCTGTCACAGCCAAGGCCTGCCTCTGGCAAAGCTGCCTGGTCGTGGCCCACGATGCTCTCTGAGGTGTGTAACCTGGGGAGAAGTCAGTGGCCCTGTCCCCAGTCACCCCAACACTTGCTGGAGCCAAGGGCAGGAAGCTGTTGCTGCTAGGACCTTTCTCTTTTAAGAAGCACCATGAGGGAATTAAAAGGGCTTGAGCCCAGCTCCACCTGGAACTGGACCTGGCAAGCCAAGGCCCTGGCTCAAACCTGACTTCTCTAATTTCCTACCAGTGGAGCCCCAGGTTCATCACGACCTGGAGGAGGGGTCAGACCACATGGCCACTAGAAGGTCCCCTCCTCTTGGGCTATAGCGTCTGTGGTATCCCCCACCCCAGGCACACGGACCCCAGTGCCACTATTCACAGGCTTGTCGCACCGGAGGCCCATCTGACTGATGCTATGACAATGTCTGTCCTTCTGCAGAGCCCAAACCCGTCCTGCTCTGACCTCGCTGAAAAGGCTCTCAGAAGAGCCCTTGCTCCTGTCTCCTTCTGCCAGGCACCACAGCCATGCCCCTCTTCTAGAATGCTCCCTGCCTGTGACATCAGAGGGAGGGACCAATTAAACACAGGGGATGCAGGGGATGGGGCCTGCCCCTCCCCACCCAATGGCTCCCTCTTTGGACCTGCCACCACCTTTGGAGCTGACTGTGGTCCTGCCGCCCAGGAAGACATCACCCTTGCCCTAAGAGCAATTCCCCTCTGGAGCCCTGAGGCCAAGCCTCACTTCCTCCCCAGCCAAAGTCACCAGGGCCCCATTTCAACCTATCCAACAGCCCCCTTGGCAGGTTGGGCTTGTCCACAATGGGAGGCAGGTTACCCGCCACTGCCATGCCAGACTAGAGCCTCCAGCCTCCTCAGGGGCTGACACATGGAGGAAAAACTATTCTGAAAGCCTGTTACAACCTGTTACTGCCCAGGCTAACCACTGCCATGTGGCTGGCTCTGGGGGCAGGGGCCAGGGCCACCAGGCACTCAGGACCTCTATTTCCTCAGCTAGGCTCCCAAAACTCACCCTCCTAGGATCTCACCTTCAGCCCTGACCTGGATTTTTGTCCAGCTAAATAAAAGCTCATCTGCTAAAATTCACACAGGAACCTCAAGACTGATGAGAAACGTGATGCCAAGATCTCACAACCACTGGCCAGAGCAAATAGTTATGCCCACTTTACTGGGGAGGGAAGAGGTCCAGAAAGGTCTCACAGACAGTGAGGGTCTAGCTCAGCTCTGCCCTCATATGCGGGCACAGGCACCATGGCTATTTGCAGGGCCCCAAGGGGAAGAGGGCAGCTTCACTCTGCTAGGCTGGAGGGCAGGAAATCCTCAGGGAGGAGTCCTTTGGGGGGGGGCCTAGGGCCCTGCCCTCTCCTTCCTCCTGACTCTGTAGTCCACCCTGGCCATCCCTCCAGGCTCTGCCCTGGGTGAGCTTCTCTGTCAAGACCTTCTCAAGCCCTCAACGTCTCCCCCACTCACTTCTCCACTGAGGCAGACCACCCCCATATCTGCAAATCCAGCCTGTCTCGCATCCCCGCCCAGCTACTGTAGGACAGCTCTAACAGGCTGTGACGTAAACATCTCAAACTCAAACTCAAACAAGCCCAAAACAGAACTAATGATCTTTCCTTCGAAACACAACCATCTTCTCACTTCCCTGAGCTCCTCCTCTTCCTCCACCCCATACAGTCAGGGCTATGAGTCATATGGTGCTCCCCTGGATTACCGTTACACCCCCTTAGCAGCCCCCCTGCCCCCAGCCTCTGCCCGCTCCTAGCCGTCAGCCACAGAGCCATTCACAATAGCCTCCTGGCCCCACCCATTTTAGGGTGGCCAGCCCCTCCCACTTCATTAAACGGGGCACAAGAACTACTTCCATGGAGCCTTTCCTGATTTCTCTGGATTCACCTCCTCACAGGGTATGGCATTTACTGTGCATGTTTCCTGAGATTCTAACAGATGGCTAACACCAGTCAGCAACGTGAGAGCAAGGACCATGGCATTCTGGCTCTGTATTCCCGGTGCTTACAAGGGTCAATGCTGGCTGACTGACTAGTGGGGGCAAGTGACAAGATGGCAGCTTCATAGAAGGAAGACCTTCCCAGCCAAGCAGAACTGAACAGCCACGAAAGGAGCTGCTGTCTCAGGAGTCAGAGGATCCCTACCTCTGAAGGTCTTCCTTCACAAAGAGGCTGAAGGATGGAAGCTAATGGCCCAGCGGTTAGAGCAAAGGCTCTGGAGTTAGGGAGACCTGAGTTCAAATCTAGTCTTGGGCATTTCCTAGCTGTGTAACCCTGGGCAAGTCTTTGCCTCAGTTCCCTGAACTTAAAATGGGAATCATAACACCTCCAAGAGCTGTCATGAGGACCAAATGAGATGATTTTTGTAAAGGGCTCAGCACAGGGCCAGGCACACAGCTATCTGCTGTCTGTCCTTCATTCTCAGAGAGGACCATGACATCAGGAAGGTGAGCTGCATTTCAGTGAGGCAGGGTATGCAAAGGCACCAGCCTCACTTCTTCCAATCATCTGGGTCTAGCAGCCAGATACAGATCAGGATAACTTCAGTTTGATGGAGGCAATGCTCATTCAGTGCTTAAGGCTAGTTAAGAAAGGAGGCCAAGAACAGCCTCTTTTGTTGTCACTGTTTGTCCTTTGTGCTGGGTGAGGACCACGACATCAGGAAGGTGAGCTGGATTTACTTGAGGGAGGGCTGTGCAAAGTCACCAGCTAGCATGCAGTAGGCACCTAGTAAATGCATGTTTCTTTCCTTCCTTCAAGCCCCACTCCTAAATCTCTTGCCAAGTCCCATCCATTCTTCTTCCACATTTCTCTGGTCCCCTCCTTTCTGAACTCATCAGTGCCGTCCTTGTTCATTCCTCATCCTCCCCTCTCCCCCCCCGCCGCCCCAGTCTAGCCCACCCTCCTGTGGTCTGGCCTAACTCCCATCTGGTCCTCATGCCCTTGTCTACACCATCTCTGTGTTGTCACTGCTCTCACCAGGTCACTGTCCATTGCCTACAGAATCAAGCATCAACTGAGGAGCCTGACTAGAACCAAGGTCCAACTTGCCCCTTCCACCTTCACATGAAAGCTATGATCCAGGCAAACTGGCCTGTTTTCCACTCTCCCCTGCCCCATCTGCACTCTCTTCTATCCCTGGAATAGACTCTCTGTCTACCTGAATATCCCTCCTCCCTTCAAGGATCTCCTGGAGACAGCTAGGAGGCACAGTGGGGAGAGTCAGGAAGACCCGAGTTCCAATCTGGCCTCAGACACTTAAGACCTTGGGCAAGCCCCTTCAACTCTGTACAGCCTCCCTAACTATAAAATGTGAGGACCAGATGAAGGGATCATTGTGAAGCCCTCAGCACAGTGAACCCCACTGACTCCATCTTGTGGCTGAATTCTAAATCAATTTCTTATGCAACTGGTTAAGTTCGACTTCTATTCAGTTATGGGAATCAGGGGGATAAAACCTTGGCTGCATTGTGTGACCCTGGCCCTGTGCAGCCGGGAAGCGAGGCTGCTTCTCCCTGTTGCTTAGGATCCTGGTTACTCTGACCAGAATCTCAGCCTGATCCAAAGATCGATGCAAGGTGTTTTCTCCCAAAGGCCTCAGACTGATCACTTACGGTTTCCATGTTCCTCTGACTGAGTATTGACACTTGGTCTCCTGATTTCAGGGCATTGCACTTGTTTTCTCTCCCCCTCCCAACTCAAAAAGCCCCTGATCTTTCCTCTAATTAGAAATCAGATTACCTCATTATACATCCTATTTGGTATCCTATTTATCACCTTTTAATATAAAAATCTCTCTCCCCCCATATTCACAGTCCAGTGCCAAGCTGAGGAGACCTGGTCTCAATTTCTTATGCAACTGGCATGTATTACTTAATAAATCAGCATGCTCTATAGCACAAACCTCACACAACCATTTTTGGTGAGCCAACCAGGAGTACAACACTGTCTGAAACCCAGGATGGAGTTAATTTTAATTTATAAGGAAATGATAACTGAAATGTATCTATTAGGGAAACATGAGAATATTAATAGTATTAAAGCCCTAAGTTGTAATTAGTGAAATTTTGCTCTTTGTGGAAACATTTCCTGAGTTCTGATTCCAGGGATGGTTGTCTGAATTGTCGAAAAGTCAGCAGCAGGAAATAGCAGGTGCAGCAATCTGAGAACAGCTTGAGGCAGCCAGCTAGAGGCAGCTGTCTGTCCCTGGGGTGACCCTGGCATGGCCAAAGGTAGGAGCCTCTTTCTTTTGGAACAGGAAGCTCCCCCATTGGACTATTTTCTTTCTGAATGGAAAATCTTCCCACCTGGCTAATCCTGAACCTGGCTTTTGATACACGACTGGCTGTCAGATGTGACAAACAGAATGCAGGGAGCTTCTCCCCTCTTATGGTATACATCAGGTCAGTCTGTGCCCTTAAGGGGACAAATCTTGAAGTTCCTCCTCTTCCTTTCATAGAAATTTTTTAAGCAGGGCAGGTGAGCAGTAAGGGTTTTGTAAGTACAATACTAAATCTATTAATTAATAGATTGACACTGGAACATCTCTGAGTTACTATAATAACATGCAAGCATGAAAAATCTTACAATTTTTAAGACAAAGATGTAATGTAAAAGCTTACTAATTAAATGGAATAATAAATCTTGAGAATGCTGTAGGATCTGTTTTCTCTAAGAACTGTATACACAGACACACACATCCACATATCTATATGTGTATCGATATCTATATCTACATATGTATATATATATATATATATATATATATATGTATATGACAGACTCTAAATGTTTCTAGTAGAGAAATCTAGGCTTTAGTAATAAGATCTCAAAATTGGATTAAGGATTTCACATATAAAATTACATTAAGAAAGTGAAATTATTTTCCCATTTCTAAATGTCTGATAATTTTAAAAGCTAGAAGAGAGGCAGCTAGGTTGGCGAAGTACCAGGCCTGGAGCCAGGAGGACCTGAGTCCAAATCCACCTCAGACACTTAACACTTAACTAGCCATGCAACCATGAGCAAGTCACTTAACCTCAATTGCCCTACCCTCCCCCCTCCAAAAAGAAAAAAAAGAAAGAAGAGATCATTTGCAGTTACACTCATGAAGTTTCTTTTTAAAATCCTTGTATCAGGTGGAGTTTAGATGATGATGAAAACAGCTATTGGTATATTGAAAACTCAAATTCTCTTAGGTTTCAGGTTTGGAGAGCCCAATTTAGGAGACTATACACTAAAGTGTATTAAGTCTTGTTACAGGTGGATTTTAGCAGAATTATCTAGGAATCTCTACAAGTAATTTAAAAATAGAGAAGCAGAGTCCCCTTCAGAGCTGTCCTGAGAAGGAGACCTGTTCCAGAATGTTCAAGAGAAGAAATTTCCAGGGACCAGATGACTACAGGGGACATCTGGGACTCAAGAGAAAAGGATTAAATGGACATTGGGAGTGGGTTACGAGGATCCAGGGAGACTTAGATGTTATTTAATACTGATGACCATCGTTATATTGCTTTGGCCTTTGGTTTCATTCACTGGGTTTTCTTGGTTACCTTGGTGACATGTAAATCTCTCCTCTCAAAATCAGTCCACTGTGAGTCTTCTAAATATTTTGATCTGTTGTCTGATTTATGTAATTCTGATGACAGATACATTAAAAACCTTAGAAATTTGGCTTATAGAAAAGTGATCCATGGGCAGAGGGGGCACAAATGGAAAGGGGGAATTTCCAATCAAAATGAGTCAAAAGGGGAGCTGGTCCCAATTTGTTGAGCAGCTGACATATGCTGCTTAATAAACTGATGAGCTTGGAAGTTCCAACCTTTGCTCCCCCAGTCATTCCAATCAATCTACACAGAACAGTGTTGGGAAGAGGTGAGGTGAGTGATGGTGCTTATTCTCCTCCCTTCCTTCCCAATTCAGTACAATTCCCAAGAGCCCATGTGAATATGCTTGCTTCCTCCTTTCTTGGCAGCTCGAGCTCCTGCTAAATCAGTTCCTTGGAAAGAAGGCTGTGATGGCATCCATGCCTCTCTCGGTCTCCCTGGTACTGAGCTTGGGTGTACAGGTGGCAGGGTTGTGGGGGAGAGGGGGAAGGAGCAGACAATGGGAGGGGGGCTGCCTCATTCATATGTGTTCAATCACCATGGCTAAACCACAACTGCCTGACCAATATGAAGGGGTTCCTCCTGGAGTTGAGGGGGACATGATAAAGGAATTTCTGAAATTCCTTCCAGACCTGAGAAACCAGGATCAATGGCTATCCTAAACTAAAGGTGGCAATAACCAGCTTTCCATCTCGTGTGGCCATATTGAGGTCCTAAGGGCTCCATCAGAACCTCAAAGTCAGAGTGCCAGAGCTTGGCAGGGGCCTAGCCTCCCATCCGTCCCTTCCTGGCCTAGCAGCAATCTCAGGATGGGGAGCTCACTACCTCTGAGGCTTTCTGGCAGCTGCAGCCAAAGCTCTTCCCAAAGCTTGGTCAGCAAGAGCGTCTCCTCCTCACCTGCTGGCTCTGGTGGTGGAATTTCAGCAGGTGCTGCTGCTGCTGCTGCTGCACAGCTGCCTGGAGCTGCTGCTGCTGCACAGCTGCCTGGAACTGCTGCTGCTGCTGCATGGCATTCTGCTGGGCCTGGAACTGCTGCTGCTGCTGCTGCTGCTGTAGAGCCACCTGCTGCTGGGCCTGGAACTGCTGCTGCTGCTGCTGCTGCTGCTGTTGCTGCTGCTGTTGCTGCTGCTGCTGCTGCTGCTGCAGAGCCACCTGCTGTAGTTGGAGCTGGGCTGCAAAGACAGAGCCCACCTGTCCAGAGAGGCTCCGAGGCCCAGACTCGCCCTGGCGCTGCCCCCGCCCCCCCCAGCGGCTGTCCGGGGCGCCCTTAGCACCCTGCTGAACGTTGCCTGCCCTTGGGTCCCCAGGAGAAGGAAGGGGTGGTGGGGGCAATAAGTGACAGGGGGAGCATTCGGAAAAGCCTGAGCTGATTCAGAGGGAGGCAGGGAGCACTAGGAGGACAATGGCGATGACACCATGACAGACAGGAGCCACAGTGGACACCCAAGGGCTCGGAGCCAGACACTGCTGTGGGCATGGCCAAACTGGGGTGGGGCATGCTCATTACAACTGCTTTTCTTTTCTTTGTTGTTATTGGAAGTGGGGGGAAGTGGGAAGTAGAGAAAATAGATGTTTGTTAATTAAAAGAAAAAAGCCAGCCTTTCCCTCTTCTCTGGCTGGCCTAGGTCTTCTACAAGGAGCCCTCCAGAGCCCTTAGCATGGCCAGAAACACCAGGCACTCCTAAAACACCCCAAAGGACGGCCTGACCTCTATGACTCCACAGGCCCGAGCAGCCCTGGCTGAAATCTCTGATCCTATTCACCCCCTGGAGAGATGGGGAAAGGCAGCGTTCCCCTAGCAGCAGGTGCAGACCTGGGAATGCTACCTAACTTCTCAGTGACTCAGACAGCACTAAGACTGGAAGTCTCAGCACAAGTGGTGATGTGCACTGGGGAGCAGTCATGCCACACTCCTCTCTCATAGCTGAAATGAGAGATCCCACCCAAAAACAATGGGGGTGGGAAGTAATCCCCTATCCTCCTGAATCATGTCCAAGATCAAGACTAGTAACTTCAGAAAGAGCAGGGAGCACTGGACTGGTTGGTGCAGAGAAGCCAGAGAACAGGAACAAAACAAGAAAGCTTCTCCTTCATCCACCTTCCGTGCCTTCATTCTGTCAACAACACAACAAAGGGCAGAGACATTGGAAAGAGCCTGGCACGGTGGCAGGGACCAGCAAGACAAGGGAGGACCAAGCTGATGATGAGAAAACCTCCTCTCGCCTCCCCCCAAACTCAGCAGGCTCCGAGTGAGCCAGGAAAGCAGGGGATTGCTAGCTGAAAAGCCCCTTGTGACCACGCCTGCTACAGCTGGCCTGTCTGAGGGAAGGAACCCAGGCAGGAGGGCCAGTGATTGCAGCTAAAGTGCAGCCCTGCCCTGTCGGGGAACATCTCTGCACTATTCTGAGACTCGCCTGTCCCATCCACACCAGTTCATGCTCCATTTTCCCACCAGAAAGACAACCACACCACAAAACTTGCCTTTCTGACCTGAATGCCAATCAGGGAATCAGCAGAGCCAAAGGTACCAGGTGCTGGGGAGAAGGGCAGCCACAGGGCTGGAATAACAGAGGTAAGTGTGGCCATTCAATGGAATTTTGGAAATGCCCGTTTGGGTCAGAGCTTACTAACATTTGAACAAAGGCTTCACAGAGTCACAGAAGTCAGGACTAGAAACTAAATGACTGGAGAGCTAGTCCAATTCCTTCATCTATAGCTGGGGAACCTAAGGTCTGGAAAGATCAGAGGACACAGAGCTAGGCTTGGAAGGGCCTGGGGGGGGCCACTGAGGATGGCCCCCTCTTCTTACAGAAGGAGAAGCTGAGGCACAGTGGCTTAGGGTCACATGGCTAACTTCACTATTACTCCACTGCCTCTGAAGCAAACTGCCCAAAGTCCTGGATACTATGTGGGAGTCTTGATAGAGTCCTACCTTGAGCTAGGCAGAATGCTTCCTGCCTAGGATACAAAGGATACAAAGAGGCAGCCAAGGAAAGCTAAAGGCCCAGCTGTCTTTATTCAACTGACTCTCCAGGACACAAAACAACAGTATGGGCAAGATGAATGCAGGGATAAGTTTAAATTAATAAAACATCCTTGTTCTATAGTCAATGCCCATCAATGGGGAATGATCAAATGAACACACCAATATAATGTAAAATGACTGCTGTAAGAAACAATGTATGTGACAGACCCAGAAAAGCCTGGGGAGACCTACATGAACTGATGCAGAACCAGGAAGACACTTGATACAAAGATCACAGCCATGGAAAGACAAAGAATTCCCACAAAACAAACAAAACAGAATGTTGGAAAATTGTGAAGAACCAGCTTAGTTCCAAAGAAGAGACACCTACTCCTCTGGAGTTTTGTTGACCAGTTTTGCTTTAAAAATTTTTTTTTCTTAGTTTAATATTTTTTAAAATAAAAAGTTCTTTATTATAAAGGATGACTCTCTGGAAGAGGTGGGAACAGGGATACAAAGTAAATCTAGGAGATATAAAAACAAAATGTTGGTAGTAAAAAAACACCTTCCTTTAAAAAGAATTGTTTTAAAATCATTCTGCATTACCAATTTACAATCAATAGATACACTAATTATCAATTATTTTTATTTACTCTATTAGGTAATATTTTGTTGTTGGAGTTTAGAATTGATCCCTAGAAAAAGACCTCTCTTCAACTACAGAGACACACAAAGCCTTTCTCCCTCTCTCTCTCCCTCCCTCCTTTCCCCACCTCTCTTAGGTCCCCTAATCTCAAGTCAATGTCCCTTTCACGAGTTCGGGTACCATCTCCGATCTGCAGGGTTGGCACAGGCCAGTGATCTTCCTGGGACTCTGCATTTGCCCTTCACTCCAATACCTCCAAATCAACGCTTTTTCTGGCAATGCCCCTATCTCTTTATTGCTTGGGGGCCTGCACCCTGCAGCTTTACTTCAACTTTGGACAGAAAGGGGAACAATGGGATTGAATATCTGTTCCTTGGTGGGATCTGTTTAATCCACCATCTCTCCATCCCCAGTGACTATCAGAATGCCATTAATCACTGTGGATGTAGGCACCTGCAAATGCCTCAGAAATGACTTCTGACTGAATGATGGCCAGTGAAGGTGCAGCATTACTGGGACCCAAGGCAAGAGACAGCTGAGAAACAAAGTCCAACACTGCCATCAATAGGAAGGCAGAAGGAAATTAATTAGGTCCTAATATCAGATTTTAGAGCTGGAAAGAGACCACAGATGTTAGCTGGCATGACTCCCTCATTTTACATAGGAAGAAACTGTGGCCTAAGGGGAAGATGGTGCTTACTCAAGGTCACACAGATGGTAAGTGGCAGAAGCTGGGTTGGAAGGCAGGCCTCCTAATCCCCAATCCAAGCTGACTTTCTTATCTAAGTCTCACTGTTATGTCAAAAGGCTAATGATCCTTGAAATGAAGAAACATCCCATGACTAAGGTGGTCAGATGCTCAGTACCTAAGTCTGAACACCCCTCCAACAACATCCCAACACAGTTTTAGGGTCATTCTGCTTTTGGGGGATCCAAGCAAAGTCTTGCTTTTTTCTTCCTCATTTACCACAAAGGTAAACCAAAGGATCCAACATCTAGCTGAGACTATGTCAGGGCTTCCTCAGCCCTCTCATGATTCCTGGCAGAACGGACAAGAGACAAGGTTTACATGATCAGGAACAACACCAACATCAGGGAATTCCCAAGAAGTAGCTGAGTCATGGTACTTACTCGGCTGAATGGCGGCAGAAACAAGAGACATACCATGAGGGGGCATTGCTGAGGTGCCAGGTGGGGGCTGTCCTGAGAGGGCCATTGGCTGGCCCACTCCTCCGAGCCCACTTATCCCGCCCAGTGATTGGCCTGGGCCCCGAGACGCCATCCCAATTCCAGTCGTTCCAGTTGGGGGTCCACCTGTGAGGTTCTGTAGGGCATTCATAGGATCTGTGGGGGGATGGGGGAGGTAGGGGAAATGGCACCAGTGCTCAAAAGAGAAGGCTCAGGCTGGTTACCCTGCCCTACCCTGGGGGGTCACCATCGCCAAAACAGAACCCACTCCCCTCACTATCCACAGCGTTTCTTTTCTTTTCTTTTTTTTGGGTCCAGATATGCAATTTCATTAGTGTAGGGAACCAGTGTGGAAAATGCCCTCCATGGATGGGATCTGCAACTTCCCTGTAATCTAAGAGTCTAGGAACATTGCCAAGTCCAGGGTCACCCAGTCAATGTGGGACCTTGAACACTGGTGTCATAGTGCTCCATCTAAAATGAGCCCCCACCCCCACTAACCCTTGGGGATAAACTGAGCAGATCCCATATTCTTGGTACTGAACAGGACTGAGCAAAAAGAAACTCTTCCCTAGAGCCAAAGCTGTGAAGTTAGTGGTAATCCTTTAAACATCCCACCTACACCACTCCTCATTAACTGAGCCTCAGCGAGCTGGGGCTAAGCAAGAGCCTGGTCCAAAGTGATTCCAGGTGGAAGTCCACCGCCAGCCTTGGCACCTTGTCGCCTGCCTAGCCAAAAGGCTGCCTCCATACAAGGCCAAATTCAGCAGGGCTTTGTGGCCTGCTCACTCACTGGACACTTCTTAGGGTCCTGCCACCTTCTGACCCAGAGGACACCCCCCTCTTCCAAAGGATGGGGGAAGCCAGAAAGCAGCATGCTAAGAGAGAGCCTGAAGGTGCCCAGAGGGAGCCTTGGGTACTGGAGAAGATGCTTGGGTTCAGGCCCCCTAAGATGTACTGGGAAACAACAAAACTCTCTTTTTAAATAGGGTATAGCCCAGAAAGTTCCCAGTTGGGTTAATCCTGGTCCCACATACCAGCTACACATAGGGACAAGGAAGAAGTGAACAAGAAAGGCAGGTAAGCAAGCCCAGCCGAGAGAAGACAAGTGTCCCAATATCGGTCTGGAAAGAGTTGTCTCATTTCTTTGTGTGGGGTGATTGGGTGGTGTGCTTTCTTTCTTTTTTTGCTAAGACAAGTGGAATGTCTTGGGATGAGAAGGGAGCTCTCAATACTCTAAGTAATTAAATGAATTGTGACCAGAAGGAGGAGGTGACCTCAAGTTTCTGCCCTAACTGTACATTCTTTGAAAAGCTGTTCCTCTGTTCATGGGGAAAGGCATCCAGCTCACAAGCACATTCCACATTCCCACATCCCCCTCCCCATCTCCAAATGATTGATCATAATATGCAATTGGGTGAAGGGTGGGGATGGGGGGGAAGGAGGTTCTTACCGCTAACAGAAGCCTGAGATTTCTTGTTATCTATTAAAGAAAAAACACAAAGACAAACCCTCAGAAGCACATAGTTCAAGAGCATATTCCCTTCTAAGCCACGGGCACCTCCACCTGCAATTTGCCTCAGCCTTCAGAGGTCACATACTCTGACAAAATGAGGCTCCCAAAGGAGAATGGCCCAGCATCTGGCTGAGGACCATCCAGGCCCCATCCAGACCATCCCTGTGCTGCTTGGGATGGCCTCAGAGGGCAGCCAGTCTAGTCGTTCTAGGAGACTTAGGACTCCCCTGGGAGCATACACCATTCTCCAGGAACCAAGAGACTATCTCAAGAAGGCAATGCTTATGGAAACAACAAAGGCATCCTGGGTCATAAAATAGTGCTCACAGGAGGTTGAGAAGTGCTCAGGCTACGCTGGATGGTTGAGGTAGATGCCCAAAAGTGCACACCAATCAAGGTTAGCCCCACAACTGTCCCAGACTCCCAGGGCTCACAGGCCTCTAAGTGACCTAAGGCCTTCCTGGACCACAATCCTCCACATCCTGGGACTGCCCCAGACCTAGAAACCATAGGAATCTCAGATTTTGGACCCAGAAGGGACACAGTTCAGACAATTGGTTGAGGCAGCTCACCCCTCTAGGCCTTAATGTCCTCATCAAAATAGGTATAAGCCTCTCTCCAATGACTTTCAAGTGTGATAGAAATATGAGCTCTATCTTATAGGAGATCACCAAATCCAATGACCTCATTTTATAGAGGGGGAAAGGGAGATCTAAGACAAAAAAGGCTAAGAGGCAGTGTAGCTGGGCTTAAACCCTGGGCTGGCCTTGGTCGGGTCAGTCAGCCTCCCTCTAGGCTGCAGTCACTCCAGTTTCCTCGTCTATAATAAGGCCTTTACACTAGCTCATCTCCAAGTTTCCTCATGGCTTTAAAGTCTCCATCTTTGACTGACTCAAGGTCACTCAAGACGCTAGTGACAAGAGCAGGGGCCATGAGCAAGGTGGTCCTACTGAAAAGCTCTGAGAGCAGCAGACAACACAGACACATTCCACACGAATCTCAAAGGATTCATCACTTCAGGAGGGACCACACTAAGCTGGAGAAAGCTGGCACCCTGAGGGACGAGCCAGCTGTCATCAAGACCTCCAAGGACTGCCAGATGTGAGATCACTCAGCCCTGCTCTGTTTAGCCAATGGAGGCTGGATGTTAGGGGACAGCTTGCAGTGAGATGGCCCCCAATCCCAAGAGCTGGCAGGCTCCCTGCACCAGAGGCTGGGGAAGAAAATCTTTTTCAGGTGCAGGCCTAGGTGCCTCTGGAGCCTCTTCTGACCCAGAGATCACGGTGACTCACAGGATTAGAGACCCTTGGAGGAAGAGGTCAGCTAGTCCTAATCCTCCCTAGTAGATAGTGATCCATACTACAACTTACAGAAAAAATATTTTCCCAAAACCTCTGGGTCCTTCCTAAGTACTGACTTCCCCTGACTAGATCATCCAATCCAAGTCAATCCAACCAGCATTTATTGAGCATCTACTGCATACAATGTATTGCAATAGCTCCTAGGGATATAAAGACAAAAGGAAAAACTGTCTCTGTTCTTGGGGGGCTTGCATTCTACTAGAAGGATACAACATGCCAAACGGTGGGCTTCCACACAATGATGTAGAGAGGAAGGAGACAGCATTCACAATGAAGTTGGGAGGATCAAAAGGAGCTCATCTGAAGGGAAGAGGAAGGATGTTTGAGGCCTGAGGAATGGTCCATGCAAATGCACCAAGATAAACCACTAAGTTTGGGAAACATACCAAACAGGCCAGTTGGGTGAGAAGTGTGCTCATGGCAGGGAATAAAAGATACCAGCCTGAAAGGGCCAGCAAGAGCCAAGGAGAGCAGGTATTTCCTCATGAGCTCAGGAATCCATCAGCCTCCCTACTGGGAGTGAATAAGTCTCCATAAGCAGGGGAGTGATGGGGTCAGCTGTGATCTCCTAACAAACATTATAAGCCAATCCAGTTATACATTCCCAACAATACACTGAAAGGAGCAGTGGCTTGTCCAAGGTCACACAACCAGTCAGTGGCAGAGCCAAGACTATTGCTATACTTAACCAAATTCCTATAAACAAGGCTTAACAGAGTCATTCTGGGTTAAAGAGAGATGATTCTCTAGTTGGCAGGTAATTCATGCACACTTTCATTTTAGAACAGCAGAGGAAAGAAAAACAGACAAAATTCAACTAGCTGCCCCCACAAATTGGGGCTGTCTGTGGGAGGAAGCTGGGACTCTTGACGAAGATCTTCATCTCGGAGGTTAACAGTGACCTAGTTCCTCCACAAGACTAAGAGGCACAGTCATAGAGAGAATTTGGTGTTGTATTTGGTAACCATTCCAAAAGAGTGACTGAGGACTCCAAGACTGGAAGTGGGATGATTCAACTCAGAAAGGCCACAAAAAATGTCTATGGTGGAAGGCATCCCAAGGCAGCTTCTAATCCAGCTCAAGAGAGCCTGAGCCCAAGTTATACTTCTGCTGAACAGACCCATGGCCAGCCCAGACCAAAGAGAACCAAGGGAAATGAGAGAGAGTGATGAAGGCTCACCACGGTGGAGCCAGTGTTTTCCTGGTGTCCTGCTGACTAGTCACAGCAGGAGCATGGAACCAAAGAGTCCGAGAGACTTCCTAAGTTAAAAGGCACCTGAGAAATGCTCTCCTTTAGCCCCCTCTTTTACAAGAGATGATGACCAGTGCCTGGCATACAGTAAGAGCCTAACGAATGTTTGTTGACTAACTGAAACCCAGAAAAGGGAAGGGATTTACCCAAGGTCCCACAGAGAGTCTATAGCAAAGCTGGGCCTAGAACCCAGGGCCCCAGATCTCCCAAACTGGTTTCCTTTCCTCTATACTACTGTGGCTCAAGGGACAAATCAGGAACCATTCACATAAACTGGAAATCTTTCACCTAAGTAATAACCAGGCTGACCTCTGTTAAGGTTCCAGATCAGACAAGATTGGATACATTCTTGTCCCTACTACACAGCAGTATGACCACAGCCTTTATGAGAAGGGGCTTCCCAGGAATCTCAAAAGTGGGAGATCATGGTGTGAGACACTGCCCCCATTTTTATTCTAAGGAATGGGCTTGGGAGGGGGGGCGAGGTGGATGGTTACAATGGGAAATGTCACTGGTTTAAAGAATAAAAGATAATATTTTTCTGAAAATGTAAATCTCAAGCCTCAGAGGTCTGAGGAAGTTGGAGCTATTAACTAAAAGATAAATGTCTGCTCCAGAAAGGCAGAGACTTAGGAACTTCCTGCCACACCCCAAACAGATCCAAGAAAGGGGAAAAGGGCTCCCCTATAGCCACGCCTTTCCAAGTAGCCCCAAGCTGGAAACGGAGGGAGGCCATCAAATGGCTAAGCAAATTCTGGTGGGTGACAAGCCTTCAAACCGCTGAGTGCAGTAAGAGATGGCAGACTAGACAGTGTTCGAGGAGCTGGGATGGACGGCTCCATAAACTGAGGACCGTAAAGTGAGCAGAGCAGGAGAACAGCAGCAGAAAGAAAAACAACCTGTAAAGCTCCACTCGTTCTCAAGGCCTGCAGCTAGAGGGGAGGCTCAAAGGCAGGAGACATCCACACCGGAAGCCAGCTTTGGCTGAGGGATCCTTTCTTTCTAGCTTAACTGGGGGGAGGGGGCGCTTAATTTGAAAAGACAGAAGCAAATCTACTGAGGAATCTAGGCAGGGCAGAAGGCTGTGCATTTGCATTTCAAAGTTCCTCTTAGGGCAAGGCAACTCCAGAGAGGATCTGAGCAGGCCTGAGCTGAAGGGGGCTCTCATTTGGAAAGAAAAAGGCAACTGAGGCCTGAAGTCACACAACTAGGAAATAACAGGATTCAAATCCAGCTGGAAAGGGAGAAAAAAAAGAGCTGTAAGCAAAGAACAAGGCAAAGGGTCCATGACACAAAGGAGTCTAAGTCAGTGCTGGGGCCTGGAAGAGAAGCTGGAAGGTGACGGCTGCCTGGTAAGCTCTCTGAGGGCAGGGCCTTTCCTTTCATCTTTGGGTCCCCAGGACCTAGCAGCAGCTCCTGAATTAAGGACAGGAAGTCCTCAGCTGAAACATAACTACTCATGCTCAGTATGGCCAGCAGGACCTCTCCAGATGCCCCTCCACCTCCCCCCAGGCTTGTTCTCTGGCCACTTTCCCAATGGCTCCCTAAAGCCAAGAAATACAAAAATTGTTACTTACGAATGTCTCGGAAATGGATAATGAGCCTGGCCACAAGGGAAAGATATTCGTCCTAAAATTAAAAAACAGGAAGCAGTTTAATCCAAAATGAAGAAGACAGGCACTTAATGACTCACCATTTCCCTTCCCTCAGCAGAAGGGAACCCTTCTTCCTGTGGGCCTGCTGAGCCACACACTGACAGATGGCAGGGGCTGGAGCACAGGCACTGAGGACCCATGTGGGGAGAAAATGTCATGAGAGCCTAAGTGAGCCTGCCAAAAATGGGCCGAGAGGACAGAGGGGCCAAGACAAAGGGGGAAGGTACAGGGATACAAATCTTGGGTTAAACCTGCTGTTCCTCTGCTTTAGCTCTGACCGCCAAGGCTGGGTGAGCTCTCTGAACACAGGACGCAGAGCGCTCAAGCTGGGAGGACCCCGGAAGGCCAGACTGGATGGGACCAATCTCATTCTAAAGAGGGGAAGGGAGAGAGCAGCCCTGCAGCTGGAGTTGGAGGCCTGAGAATAAAACAGTCTTGGCACTTTCTCAGTAATAAAAAGCCCTCTTCAGATCTGTTGTCTTAGGAAGGCAGTTTGGGTTAAGGAAAAAAAAAAACATTTTGATGGAATTTGTACTGAGGGTACCAAAGGAAGCTAGCCATGGGCCGGAATGAGCTCTGGTCAGCCCCAGCCCATTTCCCACAGCTCTTTTTAGCCACTCAGAAAGGGCTATAATCTTTATCTCGAGCACAGGAGGAGACCCTTTCAATCTCACAGAAGAAACTGAGAAGTTTGAAGACAATTTTGTTCTTAGAATGCTAACCCAAAAAATCATACTTTAACCTATTATGACCCTTTTCCCTATTCAAGATTCCTAATAAATGACCTTAGATAGAGAAGTTCAAGGACCAGGGAGGGAAGGAGGTTGCTCTACCACCTTGGACATAGAGACACTTCTCTCTCTAAGTCAGAAATTCCAGGACTTAAGAGTAATACTAAATAAATAAAAATTATTTCCGATAAACTCCTGCCCAAAAGCTGGAGTCCAGAGTCCATATTTTATCTTCAGCATTGAAGCTCTCTAAGCCTCAGCCTCCTCATCTGTAAATAGGGCTAATAAAACCTACTCTGTACACATAATGCTGTTAACCACAAAGCGGCACGGAGGTGCCAATCAGTGCCTCCCAAATGCCTCCCATGGCTGAGCTGTCATTTGTGGACAAACATGGACTGGTGTGCCCACAGCCAGTAATCTCTAGGCTTTACTTCTAAAGTCCCCCAGATAATAATAGTGTGCTCGATCCAGTGATGACAGTTTATAAAGCTCATGGCTGTGGTGAAGAAAGCAGAAGTAATGGCTGTCCCATTTTAAAGAACAAGTGACTTGGGGCCCCAAGACTACCAAGGGGCAAATGGAGGCCTGGGCACTTCCCATGACCCCACACTGGCTCTAGTGTGCACGAAGGCAGCGGAAGGCTGGCCTTGGCCAACACAAGTTGGCTCTGGAACCTTGACAGTTAGAGTGGCGAAGTGTGTCCCTACATGGCATTTGATCCAATATGAACTAGTGTGTGTGCATGTGTCTGCTTGTGTATGCATTCGTGAATCTGTGTATGTCTGTGTGTGTGCATGCATGTGTGCATATGCATGTGTCTGTGTGAAGGTAAAAACATGAGGCATTGATAGCACTTCAAAAGCACCAGTACCAGGGTTCACCTGGATAATGGCTAAGGGCCCTCTGAGCTCTGTGTCTATGAGCCTGCCCAGGAATCCAGATTGCCTCTGCTGCCCTGCCCACCCGAAGGAGCCTCCATCCTTCTGGACACTGGAAGTTTTCAGAAGGGATAGAAGCCTCGCCTGCCTCCCTCTCCTCTGAGGCCCCTCTCTTCTGGATCACTCCAATCCCAGCCAATCTCTCTGCCAGAAAGAAGTCCAACAGGAAATCTCTCCAGTGACAGCTCACAGAAAACAGGGTTTAATGGGTTGGTTCCAACTCTTATTTAGAACCTTCACAACTGGCTGAGTCAGTGGTGCAAGGAGTACCTTGCCCCTTTTACAGATGAGAAAACTGAGTTTCACTAAAGTGAAATTCTTGACCCCTGTTGCTGGTGAATAAAAGCTGAGATCACGTGATACCTTCTACCTGCTACCATGTGATGGCTAACAATGCATTATACACTTAGAGAAAGAGCACATGGCACCCATCATGGGGCAGCAGCGTCAGAGTGCTGGCCAGCATTCAGTGGGGTCACCTTCCACGGTGTAGGCCTGCCCAGTCCATCATCGAGTGTCTTGTACCTAAGCTGGCAGGTTGGTCCTTGCACCTGCCCAGTACTGCCTTGGCTCCCCAGTGCTCCCCACCCCTTGGCCCAATCTCACTTGTCTGCAAACCATGCTTTTTAAGTGAATTCCTGCCCCACCCCAACAAGACCATCACCTTGACCTCTGGAAACCTCAACTTCTCACAAAGGGACACAGACGAGAAAGTCCCCCCCATGACCACTGAAATCATATGCATAGAAGCACTCTGAAAACAGCACTATGTAAACAAAAGGCATCATGATTATTTTTATTGCTGTTATAGAAATGAGCCTCTAAAAATATTTCATTTTTACAAAAATAGAGACAAACAAGCCAAAAAGGTGACCTAAAATCCTAGAAGGGGTTCTGGAGTTAGAGTCAGAAGGTGAGGGGTCCAGTCCTAGCTCCATGAGCCTGGATAAGTCCCTTCCCTCGGCCTCAGTTTCCTCACCTGTAAAACAGGGAGACTAATTCTTGCATTCCCTCTCTGACAGGCTCATAGTGAAGAAAGTCTGCCACACCACCCAAAGGAGTCAGCCCTTCCTTTACCCAAGAGGCTGCTTCCCCACCTGCCTCCCAGCATTGGTCTCAGCCCTCCTCTCCCAAACCAAACAGGCCTTACCCGGGTTTTGGCTTTCAAAAACACATGGCTTTCCATGTCCTTGCTGGATTTACTGTGGGCTACTCCGGCCTTCCGCATTGCCTCTTCACTGCAATACAAAAGGCAGAAAAGGTGTTACTTGTAGCAGTCCTGATTCCTGTTTCTCCTGCTCCTGCTGCCCAGCTGCCCAGGAATGCAGCCAGGCTTGGGGCAGTGTCAGCTGTGGATCAGAGAGAGGGAGTGGCTGGGCAAGGAAAAGGTTCAGGGCCTGTCATGGGGAGGCAGGCAGAGGATCTGGGGGGAGGGCTACCCTCATGGGCCTTATAGGCATCGGGGTCAATGTTCCTACCAGAGTGACACACAAGCAAACCACACAGATCAGTCACAGAGCCAAAAAATATTTACTCACTGTCTACTCTGTAGAGATTTGGGAAAGTAGGACAGAGGAATGTGTATAGTAAGAGTAGAGGAGTAAAGGACAGCCCAAGCACAGCAGTTTCACCCTCACACCCAACTCCCCGCCCTCCCCACAGAGATTCTTTGGTTCTTTCGCTTTCCTCCTCCTCCTAAAAGGCCCCCAGGTATGCAGCAGACTGAAGCCAATGAATGACAAGAGCAGTAACTTGGTGCTTGATCAACTGAGAGATCCCATGTATTTGGGCAAGAGCTCACCGAGTGACAAAAACTGTTGGGAAAATGGGAAAGGAGTCTGGTGGAAACTAGGAACAGACCCAACATATCACATTGTTTACCAAAATAATTTCAAAATGGGTACATGACTTAGACTTAAGGAGTGATAGTATTAGCAAATTAGTGGGATATGAAAAAAACGATGTCAGATTTATGAACAGAGGAAAAGTCTGTGATCAAACAAGAGATAGAAAGGTTCATGGGAGGTAAAATATATGGTTTTGGTTACCTAAAACTCAAAGAGTTTCTTCACAAACAAAGCCAGTGTAACTAGAATTAGAGAAAAGCAGGAAGCGGGGCGTGGGGTGGGGGAGATTCTTTGCAGGAAGTTTTCAGACAATGCTTTTGCTTTTAAAATAGGTAGGGAACTGAGGCAAATTTACAAGAATAAGGCATTCCCCAATGGATAAACCGTCAAAGGATAAGAACAAGTAGTTTTCACAGAAGAAAAATTAAGACTATCAATAGTCATGTAAAAAAATGCTCCAAATCGTTAATAATTAGAAAGATGCAGGACAAATGCGAGCTACCACCTCACCCCATCAGATTGTTTAAGATGAGAAAAAGGAAACTGCCAAATGCTAGAGGGCAGGTGATAAAACAGGTGTGCCAATGCACTCCTGGTGAAGCTGTGGGCAAATCTAACCACCCCAGAAACCAATTAGGAACTACTCCCCAAAAGCCACTAAATTAGACCTGTCCAATACTAGACCTAGCAATAATGCTACTCGGTCTACATCCCAAAGAGATCAAATAAAGAAAAAAGACCTACGTTTATAAAAATATTTATAGCAGCTCTTTATTGTGGTGGCAAAGAATTAGGCATTGAGGGCATGCCGATCAACTGGGGAACAGCCAAACAAAGTGTGATTGTGATGGAGTGCCGCTGTGCTACAAGAAATGACAAGCGGGAGAAGTTTCAGAAAAACCTGGGAAGGCTTGCATGGACAGAGTGAAGTGGACAGAATCAGGAGATACAGAAACAGCAACATTGTAAGAATAAGCAGCTACGAAAGACTAGTAACCCTGATCAGTACAATGACCAAGGACAATTCCAAATGATTAACTGCAAAACATACTGCTCACCTCCAGAGAGAGAGCTAGTAGGCCCAGAGTACAGGCGGAAGCACATTTCCTTGCTAACCCTAACTCTTCTGACAGGTTCTATTACTGATTGATGTTCCACGACCTCATCAGGCCCTCACTGCTGTACCAACTCCCACTCCCACCCTCTACAGTGGCTCTTCCAAACCTTCTCATCTCTCCTTAAATCTCCCATGCCTGCCTCTCCTCCTCCCTCTAGGCTGAGAACCTGCCTCCTTTTTGCAGAAATAATTGCACCTGCTGTGAGCACCCTCTCCTCCCCATCTCCTATCCCTCAGGTGCCTTGTGCCACCTTCTCCCCCACTGTCTCACAGGATAAAGTGGCCACGCCCCTTACCAAGGCCGACCCCAATTCCATCTCCTCTCCCCCATCCCCACTTTGCCACTTTCTCTTCAATCTCTCCCTCTCTACTGGCTCATTTCCTATTGACTGCAAACCTGCCCAGGTCTTCCCCATCCTGAAAAACCCCACACTTGATCCCTCCATCCCTGCTAACTATCATTCCATATCTCTTTCTGCCCTTGGTGGTGAACCTCCTTGAAAAGCTGCCTCCATTTTCTCTTCTCTCCCTCTTTTCTTTTCTTTTTTTAAAGCAATTGGGGTTAAGTGACTTGCTCAAGGTCACATGGCTAGTCATTATTTATGTGTGGGTGCTCATTTTCTGAGGCTGGATTCAATCTTGGGTCATCCCAACTCCGAGGCCGGCGCTCTTACTCACTGCGCCACCTAGTCGCCTCTCTCCCTCTTTTCTTAACCCCTACAATTCAGCTTCCTATTTCATCATTCCACTGAAGCTGCTCTCTCCAAAGTCCCCAAATCCAACAGCCTGTTCTCCATCCTCCTCTTCCTTGGCCTCTCTGCAGCCTCAGACACTGTCTGGTATTATCTTTCCTGGCATTCTCTCCTCTCTGGGTATTCAGGCCAACCCTGCCCCCTCCACCCCCAGTTCTTCACCTTCTCTGACCACTGCTTCTCTGTCTCCTTTGCTGAATGTTCATCTAGATCACTTGTGGGTGTCTCTTGGGGGGTCTGTCCTGGGGCCTCTTCTCTTCCCTCTATATGACTTCTCTCATCAGATTCTATGGATTAAATGACCATCTCTCTCAAATCCACCTCTCCTATCCCAGACTTTTTGTTGACTGCTAATCTTACTGCCTGCTTGACAGACACCACACACTGGATGTCCATCTCACACTCAGCATATCCAGAATGGAATCATGCCCCCTGAACTCTCCCCTCCCATACTAGAGAAGCACTGCCACCTTCCAGGCCCCTACGCTTAGAGCCATCCTCTATCCCTCACTACCTCTCACCTCCCACATCCAATCTGCTACCAAGGGCTGCTGATTTCAGTTCTGCAACAACTCCCCCTCCTCTCTCCTTTCCTGGCCCCCCTACCTTTCCTGTCTTCTCATACCTTATCCCCAACACAAACCCTTTTATCCAGTGACACCAGCCTCCTCACTGTTCCATGAACAAAACACTCCATCTCTCGACTCTGGACATTTTCTCTGGCTGTCCTCCATGCCTAGAATGCTCTGCTCCTTCTCTACTCCAACTACTGACCTCCCTGGCTTCCTTTAAGTCTAAACTAAAACCCCACCTTCTACAGGAAGCCTTTCCAGTGACCCCTCAATTACAACACCTTGCCTCTGTTAATTAAGTCCTACTGCTCCTAGACATAGCTTATTGTGTATGTATTTGTTTGCATGTTGTCTCCCCTATCTAAGCTCCTGGAGGGCAGGCATTGGCTTCTGCCTTTTTTTGCCAAGCACAGTTCCTGGTACCCAGCAGACACCTAATAAATGTTTACTGATTGACTGATTCCTCATGAATAATGTAGAAATGTGTTTTGCAATGATTTTGTTTTTCTTGCTTTCACTAGGGGAAGGGAAGGGGGAAGACAGAATTTATAACTGAAAATAAAACTGAATTTAGAAAAAAATGCCACCAACATGTTAGATACTCCACGGAGGAGCAACAGAAAAACAAAGGCAAAAATTATATAGAATAAGAAGATATAGAAGGGTTAAAATTCATCAAAAATCAATCCAAGTATTTAAGAAACATGGTTGTGAGTGTGAGTGTGTGTGTGAAGGTCTATCAAACCAACTGAATGAACTCCCTTACATGAAAGAAAATTAACAATATAGAAACAAGTATAAATTATATTCCAAAATGCACTAGGCAACCAAAATTATTTCATTTTGTTATAAATGTACTGGGGGAAAAGGCCTGGGGGTTTAGTCGATGAGCAGAGTAATGTCACAGACTAAAAAGCTGTGATCTTCATCTGTAAACCCAGACAGAGGAAGAGGAAGAGGAAGAGGCCGCCTTGCTGCTACCTGCTCAGAAGAGTGCTGTAAAGCTGGGGCCAAAAAGGGGAAGGCTAGGACCAGGTTGGAGAGGCATCTGGAAACACTGCACATGAGGAACATCTGAGGGGACTTAAAATGCCAGAAGAACTTGGAACTATAAAAACCTAACATCACCTCCAAGGTGACAGAGCTCAGTTCTCCACTTTGCAGAGCCCTGAAAGACCTAAACTGGCCTTTCTTTCTCAGCACTAATCCTCTCCCCACTCCTTCTTATCCCAGCATATTGATCCAAACACCCAAATCTTTCGGTTTTTACCTCCACTACATCCAGGAGAAGTGATGCCAGAGATGAGGGAAGCATTCAGTGAAAAAGCCCCAAATCCAAGGATGAAGTGTTCTGTGGGAGCAACAGCAAGAAGGTCTGTGCTCCTGGATCACAGTAAGCATGGAGAAGACTGAAAAGGCATGAAGGGGGCAGGTTATGAAGGTCTTAGGAACACCCCCCCCCCCCAGAAGAATATTTAATTCTTAAGGTAAAAAGAAGCCCCTGGAGATCTTGGGCGGGAGTGGCATGACATGGTGTGACACATGACCTTTAGGAAGATCACTTTGGCAGGTGATGGAGGATGGTCTAGAATGGGGAGAAGATCAAAGCAGGCTATGACAATGGTCTGAGATGGTGAGGGCCTATACCAGGGTACTGACTAGAGGAGCAGAGAAGCAGGGAAACAGGAGACTTTGGGGAACATGGCAATAGATGGTTATGTGTGTGAGTGCAAGAGAGAAGTTGAGGATGCCACTCAAAGGGTGAGACTGGATGAACATGGGTGCCTCAATGAGAATAGGGAAGGTAGTGGGAAAGCTAATAACTTCTGTGTGGGCCATGTTGAATTGAAGATGTCTATGGGATGCCCAGGTGGAGATATCTAATAGGCAGGTTTGAGGTTGGAAGGTAGGTTGGAGCCAGACAAGTGGATTTTAGAGTTCTCTGCAGGTAGCTGAAAACTAAATTCATGGGAACAGATGAGATCACCAAGTGAAGCAGAATGGAGGGAGAGGAGAAGCCCAAGACAGAAGCCTGGGGGACACCTACTTTATTTATTTATTTTTGTTTATTTCTTTTTTGCTTTTTGGAAGGGGGAAGGCAGGGCAATTGGGGTTAAGTGACTTGCCCAAGGTCACACAGCTAGTAAGTGTTAAGTGTCTGAGGCCAAGTTTGAACTCAGGTCCTCCTGACTCCAGGGCTGGTGCTCTATTCACTGGACCACCTAGCCACACCCAGATGCCTACTTTAGTGGGCATAACCTGGATGCTGAGTTCAGGCTGGCCCATTTCTGGAAGGTCACTGATAAGCTGAAAAGGAGCACATGTAAGCTTAGAAATATGGGGGGGTGGCTAGGTGGCCCAGTGAGTAGAGCGTTGGCCCTGGAGTCAGAAGGACCTGAGTTCCGATCCGGCCTCAGACACTTAATGCAAACACAAACGAAAAAAATCTAGCCGTGTGACCTTGGGCAAGTTACTTAACTCCAACTGCCCTCCAAAAGGCACAAAAAAAAAAAAGAAATATGGGAAAAGTTTTCTAACACTGACCAACAGAATGACCAACTACAATTCTAAGGCATTCATGATCAAACAGGCGAGAGATGGATGGCCTCAGGGCACAGATGAAGACAGACTCCCTCCTACAATTCAGGAATCCCTTGTGCTTAACTATACATGTTCTTTCACTCCCTTCATTTCACTTGGGTTTTTGGGGGCAGAGGGTACATTGGAGGGAGGGTTAAAGGGAGAAAACAAATACTTCAAAACAAAATAAAACCTTATTTTTAAAAAAGTAAAAACACCTTTTAACACTCACACCTATCCAGAATGAAATGGGCTGCCTCAGGAGACAAGGGCTTCCCCTTGCCAGGGGTCTGCAAACAAAGCCTAGAAAGGCCACTTGTCCAGCAGGAAAAGAAGACTTTAGGCCTCTGCAAACTCAGCCTCTGGCTCCTGACCCAAAGCCATTAAGCTATCCACCTCATTGTAGAATCTAAGCAAAAAGGATGCCTTTTGGGACCTGGGCTTGCCTGGGGGTCAAGAGGGATGTGGGGTGAGATGGAGAAGAGGTAGTTGGCCTCCAGCAGAGAAGGCCTGTATTCAACTATGGTAAGGCGGAATGTAGGGCCAAGGAGAGGCTGAAGCCATAAATGGAGCTTCCTTCCAGCTAACTCAAGATGGGGAAGGCCTAAAGGAGCCTGGGGCAACAGAGTCAAGCCTGGGTGGATGGGAGAGATTGGGGGATGTGCAGAAAAGGAGAGGAGGGAAAGGGAGTCGCACATTCTTGGTACAAAGGCAGACCCAAGGCAGGGCGGGATAAAACCAGAAGCTGGGACATAAAGTACATAGATAAGTAGGGCAATATTAAGGAAAAGAACACTGACAGACTCCTCAGTGCTCTGGGCACAAGGCCAACAGTCTTTGTGGCCCTGTCCCACTTTCTAATTAAATAACAAAAAATAAAACTTTTATCATAAACATGCAGAGTCATGAAAATGAGATCCCCACATTAGCCAAATCCAAAAAGTCTATCTCGTTCTGCATGAGACCACTGAGGAAGCTCCACGCTAGTGGGCTCCTCAGAGCTGCACCTCTCTCCCATGAGGCTTCTGAGAGCAGACCCTGCAGATGGGGGCCTGAAGGCTTCAAGGTATGGCCTTGTTTGGTTAACTACATAACTAAGAGGGTGTGAAATCATAGGAAAGCCAGAGTAGTAGAATCAGCCAACCCAGATTGTCAAGTTGTGATCTTCCATCCCAGCCATGTGGGGGAGTGGGGGGACGCTCGGGCTCACCACCCTGTCCCCTACCCCTGCCTTCTTGTCTCTGTCTCAGGGAATCCTCGTTATGTCAGTACTCCCCTTGGACCTTGCCTCCAGTCCTGGGGTTGGAGTGCTAGGCCAGAGCTGAGGCTGGGACAGCAGAAATGGGGAAGGGCCAAGGACCTTTGATCGACGGGAGCATGTTTGTTTTCTCTGCAAAGCGACAGAATGCCAGCCTCCCGAGCCCAGGCAAGCCTAGTCCTGAAAGGCCCAGCATGGGCACCTGCCAGGCCCCTGCCAGCAGTGACTGAGGTGCATAGGGAAGATGGGAGGGCTTCAAGGCCGAAGAGAGCCAAGCGTCAGTCCCATCTTTAATGAAGAAAGCCAGCGAGGTCGAACTTTAGGCCAGGAGCTCCCTTGTGGACTCCTGGGGAAACTCTCCAGTGGAGTGGCTGGCCCCAAGAATGGGGAGCAGTGACTAATCTAGCTATAGACCGCAGAAACCCAGCCGGGCTGCAACAAGCTAGAGCATGGCAGACTGACTGCACAGTCTTTCTAACAGGATCACTAACCTAACAGACGAGGGGGACATTTTGGATATAATTTACATGCATTTTCTCCATCCTTTTGAGTATCTCCTGTTAGTCTCACGGAGAATGAGGGGGTAATATGAATGGAGAAGCCGCTCTGGCTGGCCAGACTCAGTGTGGACACAGCAGGAAGTCTGCAGGGGAGAGCCCCAGGGATCTGTGCTAGACCCTGCACAGTTTAGTATTCTTCTCAAGGATCTGGACAAAAGCAGAGAAGGTTTGCTCATCAGACTGACAAATGACATCAAGCTGGGAGGAAAACCTAACACACTGGATGACCCCATCCAAAAAGAACTTGATGATTAATCAAAAAAACATTCTTATTGGAGGGGCCCTGACTGCCCTGGGTAAGACCTGTGGGCTGAACCAAATAAGGTGAAATTCAATAGTGAAAACGTCGAGTCTTGCCAAGCACACAAATATAAGTTACCAGAGGCCCAGCTAGTCAGTAGCAGGGCTAGAGGGGGCTGCCAGCTCAACGAATCTCAGCAGAAGAAAGCTCCTGGGAGAGGGGGGTGGGGTGGCCGTGTGGCAGTCTGCTCCCCTCATCTGAAGTACAGTCTGTGCTCTGGGAACAGCTTAGGAAGGAGTTGATAACCTTCGAGGCTCTGGGGTTGGGGCGAAGTCCTGGGCCTGTGCAGCCCCCAACTAAGAAGGGTTTAAATTGTTAAATTGTTTGACTGTATTTAATGTACAATTTAATGTACAAACCATTATTAGTTCTTTCTCTGGTCTTATAAAACTAGCAAAGAGGCCAGACTGGTCCCCAGGCAGGAGTTTGTAAGCAAGAAGTCTAGGTTATAAAGGGCTGGTTGAAGGAACTGAGTGTGTTTAGATTGGAAATGAGAAGACTGGGAGGGTGAACAGGGCAGCTGTGTTCAAGTGTCTGAAGGGCTGTTAGATGGAAGAGGAGTCAGACCATCCTTGGCATCCCCAGAGGGCAGAACCAGGAATGGGAGTGAAAGCTGTGAAGGGGCAAATTCAGGCTGGATGTCAGGAAAACCTCCCCAGGATCTCAGCTATCCAAGAGTGGAATGTGTGGGCTCACAGGATGCCAGGCTCTCCTCCCTGGTTCTAGTGGGGCCTCCTTTCATGTAGGGGCTGGCCTAGATGGCCACGGAGGTCTCTTCCAACCCCTCCAACCAAGTGATTCTAGGACTTAGGTGTTCTCCCTCTATGAGAATCTCAGCTCCTTGAGGACAGGTACTATGGTCTTTGGTTTGTTATTTCTGGAGCTTAGCACAGCAACTGGCATCTGGTGAGCTGTTAACGAATGCTATCTCACTCATTTACTCACTCATTCATAGCTGGCATTGTAACGGGTCTGTACCTAACTGAGGAGGAAAACCTTCCTCACAGGTGAAACTGCCAAAGTACTTACTGGGTATTTCTATTTCTAGCAAAGAGGATGTGGCCTTCTCTAGGTTCTGAATTTCAGGGTTCAGACTAGAGGAAGTCACCAACTAATATGTCCTAGAGTGAGAAGCAAAGTTGGCTAAAATCTGGCTTCAAGCTTCTCCTCTGCTGCTCTCTCCAAAAAGTCCCTGGGAAATTGAGCACACCTCCATTCAGCCAATTTTCACCTCGAATCATCTCCTGCCCCTCACCCCATGTCCAAGCACCAGCCAAATCCTGCCTGTCTGACCTTGGCCGCAGCATTCCCATTTCCCTACTCACACAGCTGCCAGCCTAGCCCTGGCCTCAGACCCCTCCAAGTCACCCACCACATAGCCACCATAGTGACATTCCTAAAGCATGCAGCAGGCAGTGAAAATGGATTAACCACCACTGCTATGGGCCAGGCCCTGTGCTAAGTACAGGGACAGAAAGAAAGAAAGGCAAGAAGAAAGTGGGAGGCACTGACTGGAGATCTCAAGGAGTTCAGCTAAAAGAGGAGAAACCTCAGAGATAGCTATTGGAGGTGAATGCATCAGGGGGCTCATCTGACTTTCCTGAGGATGGGGAAAAGCGGGCATGTTTGTAGGCAGTACGGAGGCAGCCAGTAGACAGGGAAAGATTGAAGAGTAGTGAGAAAGAGGGCTGATGGAAGGCACAAGCTGCTGGAGAAGATGGTATGAAATAGGGTCATCTCTGCAGGCAGAGGGATCTGCCTTGGCAAGAAGAAAGGGCCACCTGTTCATGTGAATTGGGGTGAAGGAGGAGATAGCAGGGGAAAGGCCTAAAGAGAGGCCTTGATGAATGGCCTCAATTTGGTCAATGAACTATGAGGCCTGATTCTCATCTGAGACAGTGGGAAGATATGAGGGAGGAGATGAAAAGGTCTGGAAGAGTGGCTACGGAGGGTGGGAGAGTGAGTCAGCTACGGAGGTGGGGTAAAAGGATTGCCTTGCTGCATCGAGGGCCCAGTTCAAATTATGCAACATAGATCTGTAGCTGATCCAGTCAGACAGGGCTCATGACTTTTTCTTGCTCTGTCCAACAGCATTTGAGCAGGTGTAAAAGTAGCAGATGGTGGGAGTGATCTGTGACTGAAGCTTGACAGGGCACGACTGGCAACAAGAAAAAAAGGACTAAGGGATTCAAGAGGCCAGTGTCAAGTCAAGCTCTTTCACCAGAGTCAAAATAAGGAAGGGAGGATCATATAGCCTGCACAGCAATGATGGCCTGAAGGAGGGGTCAAGGGAACGGAGGTCACAAGAATGGGGGCAGGGGGGAGTGGTGGTGGAGACAGTGTGCTCAAACAAGGGAATTTTCGAGTTCACACCCCATTGCAGCCAACTTGGCTTGACTCCCCTTTTCCTGCCTTGCTACACATTACTATTTTCATGTGCCCTTTGGTCCAGACAACTCCAAGACTGTCATCTGTTCTCCTCCTGCCCCTGAGAGCCCTTCCTCCCAAATTATAGGAAGGTCTGCACTGAGGAAGGGCCTAGGCCAGCCCATCTTCACTGGCAGGATCTCACCTCCTGAGCAGGTAACCTTGTGCTGAACTTTTCCACCTACTTGTATGTGTTAGACTCTAAGCTCCTCAAGGGTGAGCATCCCCAGCTGTGGCGCAAGGCTTGGCACATAGCAAGTGCTTATAAATGACCAAGCTTGCCTTTTTATAGCTCCTCACACAGGACACTCCATCTCCTACCTCTGTGCCTTTACCTGGAATGTACTGCCTCCCCTCTCTCCAACTCCTGGAATTCCTGGTTTCTCTCAAAGACCAGTCCAAGCATCGCCTCTTACGTAAGGCCTAACCTGACACTCCAGTTGGGGCTGCCTCCCTCCCAAAATGACCCGGCATTTGTTCTGCATGTGACTATGTGCAGACATTTGACATACACATCTAGGGAATGTGGTGAGCTCTTTAAAGACAAAGCCTTTCATCTTGGGTGGTGTGTGCCCATTGCCTGAACATAGCGGGCTGGATCTCTCTGGTTTTGAAAAAGCCCATCTTCACCTTGCAGCCTGTTTCCTTACAAGGGTCTGGACACATGCTATATAATGTCCTTTCCAGGTCAGAAAAATCTTGTCTAGAAAAACTAGAGAGAGAAGTTCTTTGCTTTACCACCAGAGGGCAGGAGTGTACCAGAAAGGTTAAATGCAGACAGAGGTTCCAGGCTACCAGGGTTAGCACAGTGGAGAGGAGTTTGGTCTAGTCATCTACCTGCAAGTCCCCAAGTACCTATGCTCCAGGAACCTCCTTTACTCCCTCAGCTTCAATGTAAGAGGGATTTCCTTTCCTTCAGGCTGGTAGCCACTGGAACCCCCAGGAGGGATAAATCTCCCAGGATTCCATCTAACAGGCCTCTACTTTTCTTTCCCCTGTTCTTCCCCTATAGACCTAGATCCAGGCCAGGAAAGCCTCCAAGGGCATGACTTCTGGAACCTCACTCAGTTTAACCCAGACAACAAGTAAAAAGCAGCCAGCAAAAGCTCGAGACTGGCAGGTATAAAATGTTGGGAATACAGAGCTCAAGAAGGCCCTGGGTCTACCCTCAAGGACCTTACAATCCAAAGGCAGGCAAGTATATGAGTACACAGCCCAGCTATTATCTAAGGGAAAGTGAAATGAAAGCAAAAGTAGCTTTGGAAACAGGAGAGCTGCCAGCTGGGGCAACAAGAGACCTAGAAGTTAGGTTTGGAACCTCCCCTCTTTTGGCCCAAGACAAAGGAACAATAAGTGACTTGCCCAAGGTCCCAAAAGTGGCCTTTTCTCGGATTCCAGCATGGCCTGTCTCTGGGAGAGACCATACACTCACAGCCTCTGGGCTTCTAGGAGGAAGATGGAAGGTGGTGGGAACACAGAGGCAGAATCATCAAAAAGTGCCAAGGATGGAGGGAGGAGCAACCCATTCTAGGCACAGCCTTTCAAGGGTGATGAAATAGGGCAAGCAAAGACCAGGGAAGAGGAATAAGTGGGACCAGAACACAGACATGATAGGGAATGGTTCTAGGTAAAATCAAAACAGTAAGCAGCCTAGACACACAGCCTGTGGAAGGCCTATTGAATGCCAGGATCAAGATGCTATCTTCTACTCAATAGGCAATGAAGCCACAGGAGGCCCTAAAGAGACAAACGCTACGATCAGATCAATGTTCTAAGCAGCAATGAAAAGGGTGGTTTGGAGAAGGAACCAAGACCAATCACGCTGGCAAAAGAAAGGCCAAAGGGGACACTGATGCAGATGGCTCTTCCTCCCTTGAGATCACTCAGAAGCACACTTCCCGAGGATGTTTTAGTGAAAAAGGACTGGCTAGCTGAGGGAGGGAGGGAAGTGAAGAGAGGCCTTCTTCCTCATGCCTTTGCCCAGAGTTAGTATTTCAAACTCTTTCTATTCAATTAATGTAAAGCCCTAAGAAAACTGTAAAAGAAATGTACAAACGCCTTGGCTATTGATTTCAAGGAAGAAAAAAGAAATAAATTTGAGAAAGGATCTTGGAAGAGCATTGGAAGAAGCCATTCTGCTCCAAGCCTCCCAGAGAGGCTTATTCACTTCTCACATTTTTGAGCAGCATTTACAAAAACTTCTTAGAAAACCTCCAAAGGAACAACTGGGAAGCTGATCCCTGAGCCCACCAAGTAGAAAGAGCCAGCCAGGGTCCAAGGAGCCTCTGAGTTTTATTAATAATAACAAGCAAAGCACTATACGGGGAGAAGAGGACAGAGTCCTGGGGACACTCAAGCTAAGTAGGGGTGAAGATCTACAAAGGAAACTGAGAAGAGGTCAGGCAGACAGGAGGAGAATGAGGAGAGAGCAGTGTCACGAAAATCTAGAGAGAAGGCAGTCTCATGCAATAGAGGGCGACTGCCAGAGAGGCCAAGAAGGATGAGGCCTGAGAAAAGGCCATTAAATTTAGGAATTTGAGGGAGAGAAATTTCAGTTAGAAGCCAGACTGTACAGAGTTAAGAGAGTGAGAGAGGAAAGGAAGTCAGTCAAGAAACATTAAGCACCCACTATGTGCCAGGCACAATACCTCGAAAATTTTAAGAGACCCCAGATCCAAAAAAGACTTCAGAGATGAACTATCCTCTCCTCCATGCCCTCATTTTTATAGATGAGGAAACTGAAGCCTGAGATGAAATGACTTGTACAAGGTCATACAAATAAGCGTAAGAGAAAGGACTTGCACACACGTTCTCTAATTATGGTCTATGCCCTTTCCACTGTATCATAATTCTGCCTTAGTTTAATTTTTAAAAATTCAACTCATGGGGCGCCTAGGTGGCACAGTGAATAGAGGACCAGCCCTGGAGTCAGGAGGACCTGAGTTCAAATGTGGCCTTGGACACTTAACACTTACTAGCAGTGTGACCTTGGGCAAGTCACTTAACCCCACTTGCCCTGCCTTCCTCCTCCAAAAAGCAAAAAAAAAAAAAAATTCAATTCATTAAGCACCACCCAGGGACACAAAGGGAAAATGGCCCCAGCCCCTCCGAGCTGATGTTCTCCTGGCACCAGCCTTCCTGCACGGCCCTGCATTCCTTCACCTGGACACTTCAATTTATGTCCCTAGCTCCTAGGGAGTTAATTCCCACATCTCTGGCCCCTCTGGCCTAGGGCCCAATGCCCATGGCAAGTGACTGAGTGCGTGCAAACTAGCTGACAGCTACACCCCATCACTGGCTGTGGCTGGGCACCCTTCCCCCAAATCCTCTGCATGTCCATCCCCTCTTCCATCTCTTTCCTTCATCACTATTAGAATAAAATCTCTAGGAAGGAAGGAAGGAGGCATTTGTAAGCATTCACTATGTGCCAGGTGTCATGTGTGCCCAGCACAGAGGAGAGATTTCAGGAATACTTTTTCATTCATTCGTTCATTCTCATAATAACTAACATTCTTATAAGAGTACTAAGATTTCTAAAGTACTGGATTACTATCACATCTGATAACCTTGGAGCAAACAATATTGTTCTGTCCATTTTGCCCATGAGGAGACAAACTCCCACAGTCCCTGGAGCCACTTCCAAGATCCAGCTTCTCCTGGCCCCGGGAACCAAGACTGTGGATGTGGGAAGGCCCTCAGGCCAGTAAGCCCAGGGGTACATCACCTGGTTTTTTCACTTTGCCTCCCTCCCCCTCCACTGATGAAGCCAATGGGTCTCACAATAATTATTTTAAATGCAGAAAATCTAATACGCAGGATTACAAAGGAAATTAATTATGCTGAAATGCAGTTATTAAAAACTAAGGGATAAGAATCCCCGACTGAATGTGGAAAAAATGAAGACTCTGGGAGAAGGGAGTTGTCCAAGGTTACTCAGGTAATAAATGGCAGGGCTTCACTCCAAACCCAGCCAGGGGAAGAAGGGCCTCCCCTTCCAATACCCTGCTCTTTGTCCAGTGGAACATTAGTAATGGCTTAGAGCAGAGGCTTGTGGGAAAGAGAGACAGGATGGGAAATTTAGAGGCAGGTCTGTAAATAGGCTGGCAGGCAGAATATGAACCTTGGCCTCTCAAGTCCATGTTCTTCCCTTCTACCAGGTTATGCTGTTTTATTTTTTTACACACACAATTTATTTATTTTATTACACACACAAGAAATGTGAGTAGGGAAAGAGCCCCAGCACAGGGTAATCCTCATCTCAAACCAACCCAGGGCAGGGAAGAATCAGGGAAGGCTTCCTGGAGCTGGTGGAGGCTGAGCTAAACCTCAAAGGATGAAGATTTAGAAAAGCAGAGATAAGGAGGGAGGCATTCCAGGTGGGAGAGAAGGGGCTAGGCCTTCTTTTTTCCCTCAGAGTTGGGGAACAGTTGACAGTCCAATTTGGCTAGAATGCATCAGGGAAAACAATGCATTGGCTGGCCCCAAATGGATGTAATGGCAACAACAGAACTAGAAGTCTGGGTCTCTGAATTCCTGGTTCTGGCTCCTTTCAACCTTACTCTGCGGAAAGAGTCTGGTATGAGGCATGTTGGGGTCGAAGCAACTAGCTAGAAAGCCAAAGGAAATGCTCAGCAGGCACCTGGAGATCCAAGGAGAGGCTGGGCTGATGAGTCAGGAAGAGGAAAAGAGACATCTGAGTCAGCCGGTGAGAACAGAACTGAGGGCCAGGGCAGAGCTGGGAGGACTGAGTCCAGCCCAATCTGGTAATGCTAGGAAACTGAGACCTCGGAGATATGTACCCAAAGGTCACATGGCCAATCAGTGGCAGGATGCAAAGCTAGGTTCTCTTTCTACAAATCCAACACTTTCTACTAATAACAGTCTCCTACCTTCCATCCTCCCCACCCTTCCTATAGCAGCTGTTACTTCCCAACAGTCTCTATGCCAATCAAATCAGTTTCCTTCCAGTGACAAGCAAGTCCTTCTATTCCCAGATGTGAGTATGAATCCTGATGCTGACGCCACAAATTACTTTAGTGAGCCTGGGCACCTCACAGGCCCCTCTGGCCTCTAGTTTCTTCAAGTGAAGTTATCAAGAATTCACTAAATATCAAGGCTTCCTATAGATCACTCAATTAATAGGCACTTATTAAGCACCTACTGTGTTCCAGGCACTGTGTTAGGAACAAAAAGTTAAAAAAAGAAGAAGAAGAAGACCCCCCCCACAGTCCCTACTCTCCAGGAGCTCAAAGTCTTATAGGGGAATCAACATTCGACTAACTGTGCAAACAAGATCTACCCAGGGAGATCAACTTGCAGCGGATCAGCAGAGGGAGGTCACCAGGAAAGACTTTCTGCAAAGACCTGCAAGAAGGCAGGAGGTGGAGAGGAGGAGGGAGGGCATTAGCACCCCAGGGCCAGAAGGTAGGAGACAGAGCATCACTGAGATGCAGAGCACACGAAGGGGAGTTGGGCCTGAGAAGATGAGGAAGGGCCCAGGGCTGATGCTTGAGACAACAGGAAGCTACAGATGTAACTGAATGGGGAGTGACAGAGTCAAACCTACACTGTAAGAAGATCAATTTAAGAACCAAACAGAGCATGGACCACAGTGGGGAGACCAAACAGAAGGCTATGGCCAAAGTGCGTACTGCAAGGGATATGGGGTCGCACCAGGGCAAAGAAGGGAGCATCTATAAGAGATGCTGAGAAATTAGAAACCACAGGATGGATATGGGGGAAGGGGGAGAGAAAGAGGGAGGTCAAGAAGGATAAGGACTGAAAAAAAACCTTAAGATCTGGCAATTAAAGAGGTCCCTGGTAACACAAGAGAGCAGTTTTATAGACTGAATGAGGTGGTCAGAAGCCAGACTGCAGAGTTAAGGAGACAGTGAGGGCACTGACTGGAGAAGAATTTCACAAGTTTAGTCACTAGAGGTAGAGAGAGCTAAGAAGACGGCCATTGGGGAGGGGTGGACCAGGTGAGGGTTTTCTGGGGATGAGGCAGTAGGGAGGCAGCCAGGAGAATGGGAAAGAACAAAGAGCAGTGGGAGAGGGGTGACAGAGGGGACAATCTGCTACCGAAGATGGGACGGAATGGGATCATCTGTGCAGGCAGAGGGGCTTGCCTTGGCAAAAAGGGCCACCTGTTCATGTGAGACTAGGTTGGAGGAGATAGTAGGGGAAGGCAACTGAGAAGGAAGGGAAAACAGGGAGCTCTCAATGACAGGCTTCAATTTTGTCAGTGGAATATGAGGCCAGATTCTTATCTGAGAGGGTGGGCCATAGGGGATTTAAGGAGGGATGAAGAGATTTAGAAAAGTTGCTGTGGAGTGTGGGAGAGTGAGTCAGTTACAGAGATGGGGCAAATGGATTACCTTGCTGCAGTGAGGGCCCAGTTCAGATTATGTAACATAGATTTAACAGTGATTAGGTTCACGGTTTTCTGCTCTGTTCAGCAGCATGTGAACAAGTTCAAAGGTTTGATGGTGGGAGTGATCCATGGCTGAGGCTTGACAAGGGAAGACTGACAATATGATAAAGGGGTAAAGGACTCAAGAGAGAGGACAGTGTAAAGCTGAACTCACTCACCAAGGAATCAAGATGGGGAAGGGAGGAGAGTAAAGCCTTTGTAGGAGTGATGGCCTGGGGGAGACCTGAGAAGTCACAAGAATAGGGCCTGAGAGGGGCGGCTAGGTGGCGCAGTGAGTAAGAGTGCCAGCCTTGGAGTTGGGATGACCCAGGATCGGTTCCAGCCTCAGTACTTAGCACCCACATATAAATAACTAGCCATGTAACCTTGAGCAAGTTACTTAACCCCTATTGCTTTAAAAAAAACAACAACAAAAAGAATAGGGTCTAAGGCTGAAAACCAAGGGAAGAGACTGAATAACAACAGATTTTGACCAGAAAAAGGAATTTCAGAGTTCTTGAATATGGATGTGGAACACTTGTGGGTGATGCCATCTCTATGTGCAGTCTAGGTACAATGGAGGTCATGAGAAGTAAGCTGAAGAACTGAGGTTATGGGATTTGAGAGATTGCCAATAAGAAGTGGTAAAGTCCCCTAGTGTGAGGGCAAAGTTGAGGAAAAGAGAAAGCCTGTGAACCAAGCCTTGAAATCTTCATCTGCACAATTGGATGACATTCTCCAAGTCCTCAGAGCTCCCTCCCAGCTCAAGACCTAGAATCATAGCTCCATACTTCTGCTCAGTTGTTCTTCAGACAAATGCTCCCAAAGAGATCATTTTAAAAACTGATTCTCTTCCCTGCCTCTTTAAGAAGTCCTCACTCATCTGAAGTCATGACTCTGTACTTTTTCAACATTTTTTTGGGGGAGAGAGGGGGGCACAAACTGTGACCTGATGCCTGTTTTTAATATGCCTCTGAGCAAAGAATGGTTTTTATATTTTTAAATACAATAAAACTATTTTAAAACATAAGAAGCATTTTTAGCTCATGGGCCATACAAAACCAGGTAGCAGCCTCTGGACCGGTTTAAGGCTGTGTTCCACCTTTACCAGACACTGCCTGCCTACCCCACTTTCCCACAGTTCTCCCACCTGGCCCTGCACCACAGCCGGTCACATTCAAATTGAAGCTAAGCCAGCTGCATATTGACTAGGAAACCACAAATAACCATTCTCTACATTTATTGTTCTTTTTGTTTTGTTAAACATTCCTCTATTACATCTCCATCTGGGCACAGAATGCTTGAATCTGGTACCTCTGCTCCTAATGACAGAGGGAGCTCACATCCTCAGGGCTGGAACTTCCATGCTGAGCCACTATCTGTATTGCTGACAGAGGGAGCACAAAAATACTCAACCAGCTCTGTCAATCAGCTCCAGGCCTGACACTTTAACCTGCTTTATCTTCTCATCCCTTCCAACCCCCCCTCTTGCCATCTGCATGTTGTCACATGAATGAATGATGAATGAACTAAGTACTGGGCAGGAGGCCTGTTTCTAGATGAAATAAAGGGAAAGCTCACTTGTTTGAACCCAGGATGCCAAGCACACCATCCTACACACCCTACATACCCTACACACACACACACACACACACACACACACACACACACACACACACACACTCTCTCTCTCTCTCTCTCTCTCTCTCTCTCTCTCTCTCTCTCTCTCTGTCTCTCTCTGTCTCTCTCTGTCTCTCTCTCTCTCATTCAGGGCATAGTAAGCAGATCAACATTTCCATTGCTTTTGGAAAGACTGTGCTGGCCAAGTTTCCCCATGACTACACCCTGGCCTGGCCACCTCTCTGCTCCAGGCCTGGTTACCTATTACAAGGGTTCTTAACCTTTTTCATCTCCTGGCTCACTGTGGCGGTCTGGTGAAGTCTATGGACCCCCTCGTCTATAAAGTGGGTATAATAGCATCTGTCTCTCTGGGGTCATTGTGAGAATAAAATGAGATAATATTTGTAAAGTGCTTTGTAAACCTCCAAGAGCTCTACAAATGATAAATATTGTTAGAATAATGTTTTTAAATGAATAAAACAAAATACACGGGAACTACAAAAAAAACCCAATTATAATGAAATACAGTTACCAGGATAGTTTTTAAACACAAGTTCAAAGACTCCCTGTCCTATTAAAATGGAAGGAGCTACCTCACTTGACCTAAAGAATGTTAACAGGGGTGTCTTATGAATTTGTCTTTTTAAGTTGCTGTATTTTCAGAAATACTGGGCCCAGGGGTGGCTAGGTGGTGCAGTGAGTAGAGCGCCAGCCCTGGAGTCAGAAGGACCTGAGTTCGGATCCGGCCTCAGACACTCAACACACACCCAAACAAAACCCTAGCCATGTGACCTTGGGCAAGTTACTTAACCCCAATTGCCCTTCAAAAAGCAAAAAAAAAGAAATACTGAGCCCAGAGAATGCAGGAGGCCTCGAATGTGTCAGAGATGAAGGCCACCCCCACAGCTGATGTAATGTATTGTCTGTAGCCCAGGTTGGCCTGCCTGTGTGTCCCTGGGAGTCAGGATAGGTGCCAGTCAGTCTGCACTAGCTCGGGGAAACTGCTTGTGTAGCTGGGACCCTTGGAGAAGAGCAGAGCAGCCCATCTTCAAAGTCCAGCAGTTCCCAAGGGAAACAAATGGGACTTTTGCCAAGGCCTTGCTCCCCTGCTCCTCCCCTTCCAGTGGGGCTTTGGTCTTTCCCACCTTCACCAGGCCACAGCCTTCCAGATGGAGTTTGATTTCTTCCCCCTCCTTTGGTTCTACTGCTATAAATATGCAAACTTCTATATGGACTGTGAACTCTTTGGGTTCACCTGCACTTCTATTTCTCTGGTAATAAACCTAGTTTTCAGATGAGTTTTGGAAAGTTGCGATCGACTATTGGCAGACTCTGGATCCCCAGCCCTCAGTCCGGTGCTGGGCACAGAGAGCCAGTGCTCAGTGGATGACTGCCTCTTCTTTTCAGAAGCCCCCCTTTCTGGTATACATAGCATCTTGACTGAGCTTTATGGCTCTCTTTGGCTCCTTAGTGGTTTACTCCACCAGTGTCCCCTGTGGCTCCATTTTTCTGGAGGTGACACTTGGCTCTTCCAAACTGTACCAATGGGACACTGAGCACTGGCCCAGCACCATGCTGCCTGTCTGCCATGAAAATACCATCCAACCTGAGCCCAGAGGCTGGTCACAGGGGATGAGGACTGCTGACTAAAGCCTGGAGGTCAGATAATCTCCAAGGGAGGAAAGAGGCAGCAACTGGTCCTTAATCTGGGTCAAAAGGCCGGAGGGCTTCACAGTCAAGTTCAAAATACCTCTTTGACCTTGGGTCTATTTCTCCTCTGCAAAATGAGGAATCCTCCAGGTTAAAACTACTTTATAACAATGGTAAAAGTTTTACATTTCCAATATGGCAAATATTGACATATACAGTACACATAAACAACAGTTTTTTTTGGGGGGTCCTCAATAATTTTTAAGAGTGTAAAGGGATCTTGAGAGCAGAAAGGTTGAAAAGGTCTGATGTTACTGCAAGTCCTATCCAGCTTTAAGGCCTATGAACAATGAAATAACAGTGCTTTGGGTAGTCTAGCTGTCTAAGACAGAGGCAGGCAAGTTTTTCCTGTATAGGATCAGATGGTAAATATTTTAGGCTGGGGGGGTCAAGAGGCAAAACTGAGGATATTATGTAGGTAATTAAATAGCAAAGAAAAACAATTTCCACAAAATTTCTATCCGCAAAATTAAAAATGTAATTGAGTAATTTTTTTTTGTAATATAGGTCTACTAATGACAGAAAAGAGTGGAATTCTTTTGGGGGAAGTTACATTTTGCTTAATTGGGATTCAGAATTAGTGTTCCCTATCATCAAAACCCAATGCAAATGCTCATGTGTCATGATGATGTGGAGTGAGCTTTTGCTTACATATTTCATCTCTGACAATGGCTTTGCAGAAGTACAGGTACTGCAGCAGACTGCTTTCAGGACCAGAGTGTATGATTTTAACTAAGCACATTCATGGCTTACCAGGCGCTTCCAGCATTCTAGAAGATTCTTCTCTTGTTTTCTGCTTTCTGACATGTCATCGAGTTAGAGATTCATCCCTTCCAATGGAAGGTTAGGTAGAAACTCCTGAATAGCACAGTTAAAATGGATTTGGAAATATGGAAATTTATCTTGCATTTGAATTGAGAAAACACTACCAGAATGGGAGTTTGACTTTGGAAAACAGATTCCCCTGAAAATTCGTGTAGCAATGGGCATCTCACTTCTTATTTTCATCTGTAGCAGCACGGGAAGTGTAAAACACATCTCAATATTACTTGTGATTCAAGCCATGTTTACTGTTGTTGAACTGAATTTACTGCAGTAGAAGCTTTGCAGATAAATGTTGTTTTGCCTTGTAATTTCAGGCTAAATTCATTAAGAAACATTATCAAGTCTGAAGCAAAAGCTAATTTCCATACCCATTCAGTATTTTGCTAAAGTCACTCAGGGCTGTTCTCATTCATAAAATAGTCAATCTCAGTTCTGAGTTCAAAAAAATCATAATAATTGTCCCCTTTTTTTGTTTTGACAAGATCAGTAGGTGCTGTTAAATAAAATATATGGCAGCAGGCAGGGCGCTCAAAATACTGTGGAGTTATAAGTGCATCACTGCCATTTCAAGTGTTCTAGGAGAGTGCTGGGCATCTGGAGCACCACATGTGGAAGTAACTTTGTTCTTGCACAAACAGCTACAGACAACAGAACTAGTGAGAGTGGCTGTGTTCCACTAAAACTTTATTGTGGACTTTAAAACTTGAATTTCATATAATTTTCAGGGATAACAAAACATTATTCTCCCTTTGAGGATTTTTCTTTTTTTCCAATCATTTAAAACTGTAAAAACCATTGTTAGGTGAAAGGCCAGCAGGAAAATGGCCTTCCCTGGCCTAACATATGCCTTCCAGTCAGGCTGCCAGCTTCCTCACTGGTCATATGAATGAGAAAGGGTGAATATACGGGTATACGATTGTTGGTGGAGCTGTGAACTGGTCCAACCATCCTGGAGAACAATCTGGAACTATGCCCAAAAGGCTATAAATCTGTGCACACCCTTTGACCCAGCAATATCACTTCTAGGTCTGTATCCCAAAAACATAAAAAAAAGAAAAGAAAAAAGGACCTATATGTACAAAAATATTTCTAGCAGTTCTTTTTGTGTTGGCCAAGAATTAGAAATCAAGGGGATGCCCATCAGTTGGGGAATGACTGACCAAGCTGTGGTATATGATTGTAATGGAATACTATCGTGCCATAAGAAATGACATGCAGGATGGCTTCAGAAAAACCTGGACTTATATGAACAGATACAAAATAGAGTGAGAAGAACCAGGAGAACATTGTACACAGTAACAGTAACATTGTCCAGTGATCAGCTGTGAATGACTTAGCTATTCTCAGCAATACAATGATCTAAGACAATCCCAAAGAACTCGAAGAAAAATGCTCTCCACCTTCAGAGAAAGAACTGATGGAATCTGAATGCAAATCGAAGCAGACTTTTTTAACTATCTTTTTTTGGTCTGTTTTCTTTCACATGACTAGTATAGAAATATGGTTTGTATGACTGTACATGTATAACCTATATAAAATTGCTTGCCTTCTCAATGAGGGGGGAGGAGAGGGAGGCAGAGATTTTGAAACTCAAAATTTTTAAAAACAAATGTTAAAACTTTTTTACATATAATTGGAAAAACAATTTGTTAAGAATTATTTTAGGGGCAGCTAGGTGGCGCAGTGAATAAAGCTCTGGCCCTGGAGACAGGAGGACCTGAGTTCAAATCCGACCTCAGACACTTAACTCAAAAAAACTAGCCGTGTGACCTTGGGCAAATCACTTAACCCCAATTGCCCCTCTAAAAAAAAGGGAAAAAAAGAGTTATTTTAAACGTATATGACGTATGACCTAGGCACTTCCCCAGACTAGTAAGCCAGGAGTTCTACAAACATGAGGGCAGCCTGTCCAACACTGGAAGGGATGACCAGAAGGAGGACCTATAATTACAACAGCAGCAGCTTACGTGTATGGAGGCAAATTAAGGTTTGCAAAATACTTTCCTCACAATCCTTCCTATGGGGTGGCAGATACAAGCCTCCGGAGACTCAGAGGGTTCACAGGCAGTTGTCTACAGTCTTCCAGCAGGGCTCAAAGCCAGGTTTCCTTACTCTAAATCTCTTCCTCCCCCACTTCACTGTACCTGCAAAGGTCTAGATTGTTCAGTCCTTCGTCTACTTGAACACTGCATATGACCCAATTGCCCAGGGCACTCCCTCTTGGTCCCTTTCCTTGGCCTCTCAGAGACTGATCTTTCTGTGTTCTCCCCTCACTTCTCTGATCACTCCCTTCAACATCTCCTTTGCTGGTTCTTCATCCTCCTCACATCCACTAGCATCAACTAATTATGTCTTGGTCATCCCAAGGAGCCGTCTAAAACCTTTTATGTTTCCTTCCCTTGGTGATCAATTCCACTGGGTTCAACCATGATCATTATACAGAGGAGTCCCAAATCTACATATCCAGCCCTAAAGTCTCTCCTGAGTGCTAGGTCCCATATTACCAACTAGCTGCTGGGCATCTCCAGTTGGATGGATCTCAGAGGCATCTCAAACAAGCCATGTCCAAGAAATAATTCATTCCTCACTCCCAAGGCCAGCCCTCTTCTCAACCTTTTTTTTTTTTGGGGGGGGGGAGGGCAAGTTGGAGTTAAGTGACTTGCCCAAGGTCATACAGCTAGTTTTTGTGTTAAGTGTCTGAGGCCATATTGGAACTTAGGTCCTCCTGATTCCAGGACCGGTGTTCTACTCACTGCACCACCTAGCCACCCCTCTTCTCAACCTTTCTATTTGCTTTGAAAGCCTCAGTCTAAGGATGGATGCCAACCTATCTGGCACTCAAACCTTTCATGCTTCATCTCACACCCTTCCTTCTATCAACAAATCAGCAGGTATCTATTAAGGACCTCTCTGCCCCAGGCACAGGTCACAGAGAGATAAAAAATAAAACCTGCCCTGGCTTCAAGGTGATGACACTGTATAGGGAAATAATATGCAATGCCCTTCATTCCAAACAGGACCCTACCCCAGGCAAATCCAGCCTTTGATTTCACTTGCCTATGCCTTTGATGAGGCTATTCTCCTGGCTGAGATGACCTGATCACCCCCACCTCTTTAAATCCTGCCCACCCACCCTTCCAAACAATTTAAAGGAAGGGTTGCCAAATCCTCAACAAAGCCTTCTGACTCCTCTCTCCTCACCCCCAGACCCTCTCTGCTGACCATTCTGCATTCTTACTGGGTACCCCTTTTGGCTTCCCTACAACTGTAAGGTCAGTGAGTGAAGGTAAGGATGAAGACTTATTTCCCTTTATTTCTTCCCATAACCCCTAGCACAGAGCTCAGCAAAGAGAAGGGACATAAACAATGATCACTGAATGACTGAGCAGCACATTCCCTAAGACTAGGCCGAAGTCGAAGCTCTCAGACTTGCTTTCTTATTTTAGTATCTCAGCATCTCCCACAAGCATCTTCAGTACAGTACACTGCTGCTTCCACCCTCCCACAGGCCAGGATTCTGCCTTCTCTTTTAGGGAACAAGTGGTACCTTCACAGACAAGGAGAAGGTCTTATCGATTGGGAACACTGCATGTACTGCCCTAGCTCAGGTTTTCTTTCTTCTTTTTCACTTTTTTTTGTAATAAGAGATGGCTTGCTGAGTAAAGAAGAAAAAATATTTGGAAACAAAGATGCTTAAAAATGAACAACAAAAATCATTTAAAATTCAACTGCGCCCAGGGACTTTGCATGATTAATTCTCATCCTCCGAGGGCAGGATGCTTTCAGGGGGCTACAATTAACAATCTGCTCTGCACCATTCATTCAAAACCACAGCATCCCACAAGCTTTGAGCAAAAGAGGACCTTAAAATCACTAGTCACTCAAAGCAAGTATATGACCTATTCAAAGTCCCATAGCTAACTAGCAGCAAAGCACCCCAGGGTCTTGCATCATGATTTTTGAATTCTTCATATGACTCTAGTGCTGGATTGCTAATTAGGGGCATTTTAGGAGAATCACATGGAAACAAACTGAGGGGTTTGGAATTAACTGTTGACTTCTGCAGACTAGCTCTATATTTTCTATATTAAAAATTCAGAGAAAGTACATAAATCTCCCTACTATGGTAACACTTGAATTAAAATTTCTAAAGCAGTAGCCCAAAAACTCTGACTTCAGCTATGACACCAGAAGATATGCTCAGTTCTCAAAATAACCCAACTTTTAAAAGACTTGTTAAGTATCTACTCTACGAAGGCCAATCTCTCTGCTGACCTCCAATCCTGCATCTCCAATTGCCTTTCAGATACCTCGAACTGGGTGTCTAGTAGGCATCTTAAACTCAATATACCTAAAACTGAACTCATTATCTTCCTCCCTAAACCCACATTCCTTACTACTGTGGGGGCCACATGATCCTCCCAGTTCCCCAGGCTTGTACCCTAGAAATCATCCTGGACTCCTATCTCACCACCAAACCCCCACGTCCAAGCTGCTGACAAGGCCAGCCCATTTCCCCTTGGCAGCATCTCTCCTCTGACAATGCCGTCACTCCAGGCTGAATCTTTATCACCTTGATTATTGCACTATGGCCCAGAGTTTATCCCCATTCTAATCTATCCTCCAATCAGTTACTGAAGTGATTTCCCTAAAACACAGCTTAGATCCTGTGGCCTAGATACTCAAACTCCACTGGCTAATAAATACAAAATCCTCTTGTTTACCATTCAAAGCCCTTCCTAACCTAGCCCCCAGTGACCTTTTCCAATCTTGCACCTTCCTCCCCAATATGTACTCTCTGACCCACTGACACTGGCCTCCCAGCTGCACCACAAACAGGATACCATCTGTCGGTTCTGTCCACTCTCTCCCATTTCCCATGCCTGAACTCCTGTGCTCTCCTGTGCTTTACCTCCTGGCTACCTTTATGGCCCAACTAAAATCCCACCTTCCACAAAAATCTTCTTGACCCCTCAATTCCAGTGTCTTCCCTCTGGTAATTATTTCCTATTTAGTCTGTCTATAGCTTGCTTTGTTCATTTTATTTGCATGTTGTCTCCCATTAGACTGTAAGCTCCTTGAGGGCAGGCCCTATCTTGGACCTTTTTGCATACCCAGCTTTTAGTACAGTGCCTGACACACAGTGGATGCTTAATAAATTTAGGAATGATTGATGAGTTGGGGATCTCAAAATGAAATACACCACAATTCCTGCCCTCCATGAGCTTTCCTGGCAAACCTTAAAGGACCACATACATGCTGGCTATTACTATAACACCTTAAACTCTGGGAAGCACAAGGAGGCAGGAAGGATTGATTTCCATCTGAGGAGGATCAGGAAAAGTAATGAAGCCCATGGCTCTTGGCAGAATAGAAGGATTTCTAGGCGGTGGTAGGAGAGCCCATTCCAGATTAAAGGCCAAGAAGGAGAGAGAGAGAGAGAGCATGAAGACAGACAAGTGCCCGTCAAGACACAAGGACCCTGCCACTGGGCTAGGTGCTGAAGGGACCAGAAAAGGATCACAGGCTCTTGGGTCTAGACCAGGAAGGACCTCAGAAGCTCTCCAGTCTAATCATTAAACAGATGAGGCAGGCCGGGCAGTGGGCTTCAGACTCACACAGCCATGAGCTGGAACCATACAAAAGGGGAAAGCTGGTCAATGCCCTTCCTCCTGAGGGTGGGAGGGGAGGCCGGGCGGCTTTACGGGCAGAGAGGGGCAGGAAGCTCCGTGGGGTGGCGGCTCCTCCTGGCCTCCTATCCAGCCCAGCCCAGGGGCCGGGACACAGGACATGCCAGAGTCTGGACTGGATTTAGTCACCAGTGCTGAGTCACTGGCCTGGAAGAAGCCCCTGAACCTGGGGTCACACAGACCTGGGGCACCGGACGGTGAGAGCGCTGCCAGCTGCCCGCTCCGGGCCCTCTCCCACTTCTCCCCACACCCCAGAAGCCCATCGCTGGCAAACCCTCAGCATCCCGCGAGACCCCACCTGTCTGCCTGCCTCAGTTTCCTCGAGTGTAAACTGAGGATCCGGGCGTGGTACAGTGGGTGGCCCCTAAGAAGCCGCCATCATCCCTCGGAGGGGGCTGGGTCTGGCTCCTTCCCCCTTCGGGCAGGGAGGGTGGGCTCCCTGAGCGCGGGGCTGGCGTGCAGGGGCCCCTGGGGAGCCGCAGAGGTACGGGGGAAGGGGGGGGCACCCTGGGGAGCTCACCCACGTGCCCGGTGGGCCTCCCCCCCCCGGAAGTGTGTGGGCTTGGGGAGGGGCAGGATGAAGGCTCCCTCCCCAGCAGAGCCCACTCCCAGGAGCTCCCCCCGGGCGGGGCTGTGCACAAAGGGCATGAGTCACCGTCCAGGAGCCCGGCAGCCTCAACTCCTCCTCCCGGGGCTGCCTTGGGATCCACAACGGCCCCAGGGGCGTCCCACCTCCGCGCCTTTGCCGGGGCAGGGGAGGAGCCCCTGCCCCGCGGACTCGGCGGACCTCCCGGGGCAGGGCAGACCTTCCTTGGGTGCCTCCAGCCCGGAGCACCTGCTGACCGCCTGGGGGGGAAACTGAGGCCCGGAGAAGGCCCCGGCTCCGGCGCCGCCGGCGGGCTAGGGGTTGCGGGGCGCCGGTGAAAAAAGGGAGGCCGGGCCCGGGTCCGAGCCCCGGTGACAGGCGGGCCCTGGCCGCGGGGGAGGGCGGGCCGGCGCAGGGAGGGGGAGCCCCGTCGGACCGGGGCCGCGGCCCTACTCACATTTGACTGACCAGCTTCTGGCGGAAGGAGGCGCTGCGCCAGTCACTCTCCTGGCCGGAGACGTCCATGGTCCGCGACCTGGCCCGGCCTCGGCTCCGCTCCCGCCTCTCGCCTCAGGCGCCGCCGCAGCAGCTAAGAGCACCTGACCCGGAAGCCGCTGGGGGCGCAGAGCCCGACCCGGAAGGGAAGGGGACGAGGTGAGGCCGGGACCCAGGATGCGCCTGTGCGGCCGCCGCGGCATACCGGGAAATGTAGTCCCGGGAGCGGCACGTGGGCGAGCGTGGACGGGCCACCCCAGGCACATTATACTGACGGACGAAGGAGTGCGACGAGAGCCCCGGATCAGGAGCTCAAGCCGGACGAAGCCCTGCCCCGTGTGGGCGCCGTGGGGGGGGGGGGGGGACTGCGGGCTCTGAGGTCCCCAGCCTCGTGGCCTCTAGTTGTGCCCTCGCCCCTTCCCCAGCTGAAGATGCCTAATCCCACCTTCCACTCCCAGAGCCCCCCCCACGCCCACCCCCAGTGGAAGCCCTTCCCTCTCCTGCTTGTCCACCTCCGGACGCTGCCCCTGCAGAATCGGTGCCCTTTCCGAGACACGGTGCCTGCCCAGGACGGAGCAGAATGCCCCAGTTGTACCCTGACGGGGCCAGGGCAAGCAGAACAAGCGCAGATTGCACCGCCTTTGCTCAGCAGGCATAGCCCGCTGTTGACGCCGAGCCTGCTTGCAGCCCACTTCTTGTTTTTTTAAAGGCCTTTTTCACGGAAACTGTAATTTAACCATATCGTGTACTTAATGAAGGGTTTTTGAACCAAGCACAAGATTTTGTGTTTTATCTCCCGAATTTCATCTTTCAGATTCACCCCGTGCTGCCAGCCTGGCAAGACCCTTCTGAATACTGACTTTCCCAATGCTAACGATGGTAATGATATCTACAAGATAGCTGTGTTCCCTCCTAAGATAGATATCTCCACACAGGTTGTTTAAAAATGTAGATTTGGCTGACAAGGTGCTGGACTAGATGTTTTCTCTCATCTTCCTAACCTGTCAAACCTCTCCAAAATAAGAATTATGCAGTTTTAGCTGTCTCCAAGGTCTAAGACAGCAAGAATCCTAGTGAGGTTCTAGATCAGCAAAAAAAAAAAAGGCTTATCCCCAGCCCCTAACTTGTTCAATACCTCCATACCCTCCTCCCCCAACTACAGCCCACTAAGCCTACAGAACTGCACAAGCCAATTTAACAGGTTTTCAACAAAATACAATTCTACCACTCCTTTTACAAGGACCAGAGAAAACCAAAGAACTTCTAGAAGCTTGCTTTGATGGGGAGGGCAAAATGACAACACTGTCCTTCAATAGAGCTCAGTCAGAGAACTGAGGAAGAGAAGGACCTGGGACAGGACACACACACACACACACACACACACACACACACACACACACACACACACATATATGTAACTGAGAGAAAGAGCATGATCCACCCCAGACCATTTCTGTCCCCCTAGAAATCACATCGGTATAGACATTGACACTTGATAAATGTAAATTATCTAGTGTGGCTGAGATGGCTTTGAAGTCCAGGGAAGCGGCACTCAAAGGGTAACATGGGACTTAAATTACCAAAGGTCTCAAGAAGAATAGTTAAACAGTTAGAAGAATAATTAAAGATAAGTTAAAGACCTTGAGTATAAGCAAAGAAACTCACAAGGAAGCTATTACTAACAGAGGAGAATATTGCTTCCAAATCAGCCAAAAGAGTCCAGGCATCTATGAATATTTCAAAACAGAGGATTATGTTTTGAAATTTAACATTAATATTAATTTTTATTAATAAGAATTAATATTAATCCTATATAACATAGGAATAATTAATATTAATCCTATATAACATAGGATTAATTAATACCTGATGAAGCCCAGGAACCTATACATTTCTAAGAGAACATGGAACCACAGCAGGATGTTTCCAAAAGTGTAATAAGAATTGTTAAAGCAGAATTTATGCCCTGCCTGGCAGAAATAATTGACACAATGGAAAACTTGAATCCGTGGTGGCAAGTCTCAATAAAGAATGAAAGAGAAAATAACCGAGTGGGAATGTAAATATATAGATATGCAAGATAATCTGGAGAGGAGAAGCAAAAAAAAAAAAAATCGATTTGTCAAAAGAAAACAATCTCTATAAAAGCAAAACATATTGATCTTGAAGATAATGCATAAATATAATTGAAAGGTTCTAGGTCTCTCAGAAGAACATGGCAGTAAAAAAAAGACACCATAAAAAAAGACACTTCTGAAAACAAATCAAAGTTATCAATAAATATTTATCGAGTGCCAGGCACTGTGCTGTGCCCTGGAAATATAAAGAAAAACAGACAATCCCTGCCCTCAAGAAGCTCACACAGTGGTTAAACTTAACAATTGCAACAGCAAACAATAAATCTTTCAAGTAACCAAGAGAAACACCTTCAAATAAACTATTCTGTACCTATTAAAAACCTTAGGAGGGAATGGAATAATGTGTTCTGAAGAACAAAGGCTATAACCTAAGGTGACCTATGCTGCAAGCCCAAATCTAACCATAATTTTTTTAAATGGACATTTGTAGCATTTCTAGAAAGAAAAAAAATCTTCTCAAAATACAAAAAGGGTAAACAAATGTATCAACCAAGAACAACAAAATAACAATAGAGACCATTAAGAGATTTCTCTTTTAAAATTCTGAAGGATACAAATGCGAAAGCAAAAGCAAATAGATGCCATGGTGAAGTAAAGCGTGAAACGAACTAACTGCCCCGCCCCCCCAACCCCCCAATTCACTGCCTACAGGTGAACCACTGATTTGTTTTTGTTTTTGTGGAACTAAATTCCAGAAAGGGAGCACACACACACACACACACACACACACACACACACACACACACACACACACACGTGAGAGGAGAGGAAGAGAATAAGCTGGAAGACGTCATGTAGGATGATAAAGTCAAAGGTTAATGATAAAGAGAAAACGACTCCTGGTCTATCAGGAAGAAGAGAGCCCATAGGAGAATGAACTAGAAAGCAAAAGGAGGAATTGAAACAAGAGGAAAGAAAAGAGGAAACCTTGTTTCAGCTATGGAAAAGAGTGCCATTGTCACAGAGCACCACCGTGATGACCCCCGGGGAAGCAGAGATCCTATAAAGGGAGATGAAGACCTTACTGTGGGTATAAGCTATAGGGATCTGGTGTGGAGAAAGGCTACTCATCCTACCCCAGGAAAAGGCAAATGGCAACTGATACCAACAATTGCAGGAGAGCATGGACTCAGGCAGGAGAGTGCATGGCCAACTGGGGAAAAATGACTCTGAGAAGGGCAAAGTTAAACAAGGAACTACAGGATCAGTGACAATGGGGAATTCCTGGCTTCTCTATCATGTGCAGGAGGGGGGAACAAGGGGAAGGGGGGGACTACAGGCAAGATCCCCAAGGCAAAAAGGGCAGGGGAAGGGAATGTGTATTTATATATGTGCCACACACTGCTTAAGTACTTCCCAAATATTATCTCAATACCATTGAAGCTACATAGAAGACAGAAACCAAACTAGGCACTTCAAAAGTTTTCATCCCAGTATCAACACAGATACTGAAGAATAGCTAAATGAGTGTAAAGACCATGAATCAAAGAATTTTTTTAAAAAGCCTAAAGGAGATGGAAAGGGAGATAAATTACAAAGAGACTGAAAGAAAAGGGCACAGAAAGTTAAAAAAAATTCAAACTAACAAAAAAAAGTTGAAGAGGAGAAAAATGGAAGATTTCCCTCGAATATTTAAGAAAAAAAAAAAGAGGACAAGAAGGAAAGAACTGGATAAAACAAAGAAAGAAAAGGAACTAAGGAAGTTCAGCCAAATCTCCAAAGTGAAGCGAATGGGGGAGAAGAGGCGAGATGTGTCTACTCTGCTTCCCTTTGAGGCACACAACACCCTCATGCTACATGGGGAGGGCACCTAGCAATTGTTTATCTAAGCAAAAGGCAGACAAAAATCTGAGAAGTTCTAGGGATTTGAATATACCAGAAAATGCACAAGAGTGAATGAGCTCTTTGGATGGGAGGAAGATGAGATGTCAGCTCAAACCAAGGGAGAGATCCCATCTGATCCCCAAAGCTCTCTCTCTCAAGTCTCTGGGGAGGTGGGCTGAACCTCAGGGACATCTTGTCTTCCCTTAAATGTCTTCGACTCCCAGAATCTCTCATGTTTCTCTCTCTCAATCTCTGGAACCCCAGGTGTCTCTCTCTGCAGAACCTGGAACATTTATACAAGTTCATGGTGTCTGGATATAATTAGCCTTCTCTCCACTAGAGAGTCACCTCTCCTCCACTGCATGCAGCTGCCCCTCCCGTCCCCGACTTGGGTGGGAGCTGGGTTACATATAATTCATGCAGCCTGACAAAGAGCATTCCAATGCCTGTTCCACATGTTAGCTCATCTGATCATCACATGCATCCTGTGAGGGAGGTGTCATAATATTGTCCCTTTTTACAGACTCAGAGGGGACATTCACATTAGCTACCCCTGCCAGGTTCCTGGCAGTGGCAGATATACCCAGCATACAATACAATGGGGGCAGCTAGGTGGTACCATAATACACAGAGTGCTGGGCCTGGAGTCAGGAAGACTCATTTTCCTGAGTTCAAATCTAGCCTTAGATCCTTACTAGCTGTGTGGCCCTGGGCTCAACACTGTTTGCCTCAGTTTCCTCATCTGTCAAGTGAGCTGGAGAAGGAAATGGCAAACCATTCCAATATCTTTGCCAAGAAAACCCCAAATGGGGTCACAGAAAGTCAGATGTGGCTGAAAAATGACCAGAAACACCAACAACATATGCCAGGCACTATTTTAAGCTCTGAAACTACAAGTAACAAAGGACAGTCTGTGTTCTCAAGGAGCTTACAATCTAATGGGGAGATAACATCTATACAAAGCAAATTAAATAGGAAATAATTAACAGAGGAGAGGCACTAGAATTGAGAGAGTTTGGGGAAAGCTACTGTAGGAGACATTTTTCATAACTTGCTGGCCAAGATTATGGAATTCTAGATTCAGAGCTGGAAGGACCTTGCCCTCTCATTTTTTAGATTTGGAAACTCAGGCCCAGGGAGGTTAAATGATTTGTTGGTGTCAGTGTCAGGATTTGAACTCAAGAGGCAGGATTCTTTGCATTGTAACAAGATGCTTTCTAATTCCAGGAGATGAGGAGCAAAGTAACCTGGGCTTGACCTGAGGAATGTTCCCTTTCTTTGCTCCTTGAGACAATGAGACATAGTGATACTTGCCAAGAGGTCTTTAGGGCTGCTGGCCTCTGTGATAACTGATGGCTAGGCAGAGCATAGAAGGAAAGGGTAGAGAGATCTGAGACTTCAGGCCCTGCCAGGAATGGGTTAAAGGCAGTTTGTACTGAGAACTGGTTGTTACATGAGCATGAATGCCTCAGAAATTGGCAAATGCTACAAGTCAGGGCTTCATTTATTGCTTTATGGGTTGTCCAGACTTAAGAAAGTGATGGAGGAAATGTTAATTAAAGTTTAAAATGTGTTACATGTACTTTTATTATTTTGGCCAGAGAGCCTGTTGTTAAATATTTGTCAGCATGCTACTGGGCCTTGTTCAGGATTGACTCTGCTGCTTTGGAGTTCTAATCATGTAAACAGAGGTCATGTGATGTAGAGGATAAAGTGCTGGGCCTAAGAGTGAGGAAAACCCAGCCTCCAAAACTACTGAATCACCAATGTGCAGGACACAATCCCTTTGTCAAGGAGCTCACCATACAATGGGTGAGACAGCGTGTACCAACAAGATCTATCTAGAGTAAAGTGGAGATTTTCTCACAGGAAAGAATTAGGATTCAGGGGAACCAGAAAAGGCTTTTGACAAGTTAGAATTTGAGCTGGAACTTGAAGCCAGAAAGTGGGGCTGAGGAGGGGGCTCAGAGAACAGATAAAGTTAGGAGACAGGGCCAGAGCATGTCTGCAGGGACCAGCAAGAAATATTAGAAGCCTAGGACTTCAAGGAGAAGAGGGCAGTCTCCAGTGCCAGAGGCCCAACAGTGAGAAATGGACCAAGTGAAAGTTTTCTGAGATTAAGGGATGCTGGGGGGCAGGATGGATGACAGGGGGAGCCATCTGCTGGAGATGACAGAAAGGTGCATGTAGAGGGGTGAGGAGAAGGGAATCCTCTTCAACCAAGGCTGGAGGGAAGGAGGAGAAAGTTGGTCTGGTATCTGAGAGAGGCGAGATGAAGAAAAGGGGGAGGGGGAGCTCTCAGAAAATGGCCGCAGTTCTTTTGGTGAGGTATGAGGCAAGGTCCTCAAAGTGGAGGGAGGGGGGTGTTGAGGAGAGACAAGGAGACTTGGAAAAGCCTCTTTAGAGAGGGAGCAAATCTGTCTGGAAGGAGTAGAATGATTGCCTGACTGGAGTGAGGACCCGGGTGAGATTATTAGACAACATGTCTATACATCCAGTCAGCATCGTTCCCTGATGTTCATTGGCTCTGTCCAGCCATGTTTGACCAAGAGTAAATGAGGGAACTTGGGTTTGGTGAGGTACTGTCAGTGATAGGACAAGGGGTCAAGGGACTAAGAGGTAAAGGATAGTGTCAAGTTGACAGATCCCCCATCCTCACTCTGTCACTTCCTTCAATCTCCTCTCAGCTCATTTCTTATGTCTCCCTCATGTCTCCCCTACCCCAGAAAAAAAATGAGGCTGAGGCTGGAGGCATGACCCATGATCCTCCCATCCCTGCTAACTATCATCCCATCTCTCTTCTGCCCTTGTAACTAAAGTCCTGGAAAAGGTGTCTACACTGGGGCCTCTACTTGTTCTTCTCTCTCCATAACCCCTGATGAGCTGGCTTCCCATCTTATTATTCCACCAAAATTGCTCTCTCCAAAGTAACCAATGATCTCCTAGTTGCCAAATCCAATGGCTTTTTGTCCATCCTCATTCTCCTTGGTCTCTCTGCATCTCTGATGCTGTTCAGCGCTCTCTCCTCTCGGATCCTCTCTTCTGAGCATTCAGGACACTATCTCTCTCAGTTTTCCTCCTCCAGCTCTTACCTTGGCTCCTTCTCTGCCTCCTGTGCTAGACCCTACTCCAGATCATGCCCTCTCACCATAGGTGTCTCCCAAGGCTCTGACTTGGGCCCCCATCTCTCCTCCCTCTGTACTACTTCACTGGGCAATCTCATCAGCAACCATGACCATCTCTACACTGACAGTTCCTAGATGTGTCTATTCTGCCCCAGCCTCTGCAGTCGGGTTGGTTTCAGGGCAAGAAGCACAGTTACCTGGGCAGTGTCTCTGGGATATGCCCCTCTCTTATCTGCTGCTGCTGCTGCTGCTGCCACTCTAGTCTAGGCCCTCACAGCCTCAGGCCTGTTGGGAGGGGGAAAGGGTCTGCCTACTCCAAGCTGTCCTCCACTCAGCCACTAAAGCAATATTTCTAAAGTCCAGATCCATCCATGTCCCTCCCCTACTCCATAAACCCCAGCAACTCCCTATTGCCTCCAGGATCAAAACCAGAATGCTCTGCTTAGCATTCAAAGTCCTTCAGGACCCGTGCCCTCCTTTCCAGTCTTCTTACCCCTCACTCCCTGACTTTCTACCCCACCTCAATCCTGGGGGGAGTGGGCTCATGCTTCGCTTCATTTCCCTATAACATTGTTCCCACCAAGGTCACCTTGTCTCAGGCTGGGTCCTGAAGGCCACTGTTTGCTCCTAAGGGCATTGATGTCTACAGCAAAACTTGGCTTCTGAGATGCTGAGACTCCCTGAGGAGAACTTCCCCAACCATTTGAAACCACAAAGTCAGAGTCTCCAATCCCTTGGTCCAAGTAGAGAAGAACAAAGGCAGGGGTAAAGGTCAAAGGCCAGTCTCACAGGGTCACTAGCTGGCCCAAGGGGTACCATCAGTGGGGTCACTTTGAGAGACATCCCATGGAGAGTATGAACAAAGTGTTGACTGCTGGGTCTTTTGGAGGCGGCCCTCACCCTGGCTACGCCGCCAGCTGCCGAGGCTGCCCCCAAACCCGCGGAGAGCAGGGCAGAGCCGGCAAGAGAAGGCCTATACACGCTCAGGCGGCTGAGACCCCTCCTAGAGGCAGGCCCCCTGACCGTCCTGTGTGTGTGTGTGTGTGTGTGTGTGTGTGTTGTGTGTGTGTGTGTGTGTGTGTGTGTGTATGTGTGTGTGTGTATGTGTGTGTGTGTGTGTGTGTGTGTGTGTGTATGTGTGTGTGTATGTGTGTGTGTGTGTATGTGTGTGTGTGTGTGTGTGTGTGTATGTGTGTGTGTATGTGTGTGTGTATGTGTGTGT
>WOXC01012454.1:0-17899 GCA_011680675.1 Gymnobelideus leadbeateri | reverse complement strand
AGAATTATCCCTTCCTTGGGGCAGCTAGGTGGCACAGCAAGCAAAGCGCCAGCCCCGGAGCCAGAAACACCCGAGCTCGGATCTGGCCCCAGACACACAAACAAAAACCCAGCCATGTGACCCCGGGCAAGTCACCCAACCCCAATTGCACTCCAAAAAAAAAAAAAAAAGAATCATCCCTTCCCATCAAATTCAACCTGTGCCCTCTATCCATGTATACCTGTGAACATATGCTATGTACCCTTCTTCAATTATTTTCATAATGAGAAAGGTTTCATCAAACACAGTTATTGTTTTTCCATGTAGGACTGTAAATAGTCCAACTTTGATAAGTTCCTTTTGATTTCTTTTCCTTGATTACCTTCTCAACCATCTCTTGCTTCTTGTGTCTGAATGTCAAATTTTCTATTCAACTCTGGTTTTTTCCTCAAGAATGCTTGAAAGTCCTCTATTCCACTGAATGACCATATTTTCCCCTGAAACAAAATACTCAGTTTTGCTGGGTAGGTGACCCTTGGGTTCATTCCCAGCTCTTTTGCCCTCTGGAATATGATATTCCATGCCCTTCGATCCCTCAGTGTAGAAGCTGCCAGGTCCTGGGCTATTCTGATTGCGTTTCCACAATATTGAAATTGTTTCTTCCTGGCTGCTTGTAGTATTTTCTCCTTGATCTGGGGATTCTGGAACCTGGCTATAATATTCCTGGGAGTTTTCTTTTGGGGATCTTTTTCAGGAGGTGATCTGTGGATTCTTTCAACCTCTATTTTGCCCTCTGGGTCTAAAACATCAGGGCAATTTTCCTTGAGAATTTCTTGAAGGATGATTTCTAGGTTCTTTCTTTGATCATGGCTTTCAGGTAGTCGAATAATTTTTAAATTATATCTCCTGGATCTATTTTCCAGGTCAGTGGTTTTTCCCATGAGATATTTCACATTGCCTTCTATTCTTTCATTTGTTTGGATCTGTTTAACAGCATCTTGATTTCTCATAAAGTCACTAGCTTCCATTTGCTCCAGTCTAACTCTGAAGGAATGAATCTCCTCAGTGATCTTTTGAGATTCTTTTTCCATCTGGCAAATTTGGCTTTTTAAGGCATTCTTCTCCTCATTGCCTTTCTGAGCCTCTTTTGCCATTTGAGTTAGTCTATTTTTTAAGGTGTTATTTTCCTCAGTCATGCTGTTGACTGTCATTTCATACTTTTCTTGCATCTTTTTCATTTCTCTTCCCAAATTTTCCCCCACTTCTCTTATCTGCTTCTTAAGGTCTTCTATGGCCTGTAGCCAGCTTGTATTTTCATTTGGGGCTTTTGGTGCAGGAGTTCTGACCTCACAGTCTTCCTCCATGCTTTGATCCTCTTTGCCCCTAAAATAGGAGTCCAATGTTGAATTTTTCTGTTTATTTTGTTTCTTTTGCCTAGGCATGTTGCCACTTAATTGCTTGATTTTTGGGCTTGTTGCCACAGTAGGACTCTGCCACCAGAGAGGAGAGCTTCCATCCCAAATGGGGGTCTTCACAACTTTTGCAGCTTGGGTGGCATCTGTAAAGCCTCCACAGGCTCTGGCAAGCTGGATAGCCACCCCAAACCTCCACCCCAGATCACAATCCAGATCCAGGCAGTTTAAAGCAAGAGAGATTAACCCCCAGACTGATTGCTGGATCTCCCTACAGTTCGTAGACCAGGAGCTAGATCCCCCACTGATGCTGCAAAATGGCTTCTGTGCTGCATTTCTTCAGGAGCTTTTCGCCCCCCCGGGGAGGAAGCCGATGCGTTCCCCAAATACTGGTCCCAAAGTCCATAGGGCACTGACGTCTCCCTTTGTCCTAGGCATATCTGTGCTTATAATTCTGGAATTGCCACAGCTGCTGGTGTTCTGGGGTCCCTCTAGCCAGCTGCTGGCCCAGCTGCCCTAGGACTAAAACCACGGCTCACGCGGACCTGGGCTCAGCTCCCAGCACACTGTGCTGCCTGCTCTCAGAGCACTGCACTGGCTGCTCTCTGCAGGGCTGCTGGGCTGTCCTCAGCAGGAGGTTAGCTTCTCTGTGTTGTTCTGTGCGTGCTGGGGCTCCAGAAGTTGTTCAGAGTCTCCTTTTACGTGATTTGGAAGTGGAGTGGGGCAGAGCACCTTGGAAGTGCTGTTTCTACTCCGCCATCTTGGCTCCACCCCCCAGAAGTCTCTTTAGATTAACAAAGCTGTCAGGAAGAACAATCCCAAACCTGCTAAAACATATGGTCTTAGCTTATATCACAGCAATTCTGCATGTTCCTCTGAGATTATTGATGCCTAGTGACTCCATACCCATAGAAGAGATTCTCTGTTGGATTCCAGCTCACAGAGCAGTTAGTAAGGCACACAGTAAGCACAATTTTTATTTATATTAGCTTTGTACAATCTTCCCTGAGACCTTTTGTCTTGCAGGGATTGGAGAAACTCATAGACGTGGGCTCCAAACCGCCAGAGCCGCAGCCTTGCCTCCAGAAGCAGGCCCACCACTCTTGGCCACAGGCAGCAGAGGCGCTCACTGTATTGTCTCCCTCTGCCAGAGGCTCTGGAGGAGCACACAGACCAAGTTGGGAAGACGGCTCCTGTCTAGTGTGAGACACTCCCTGCTTGGGCTGCACTGGGGCTAGACGGGAGCCCAACTCCTGGCCGCGAGGGCCCCCAAGCCCAGTCCCACAGACCTCTCCGAGGAACACTGAGGCTGTCCTCTTTAGTTATTTTTACAGGTATTTGAGGTAATTGGGGATGAGCTCAAGCAATTTCCTGCTTTTCCTCCACCATCTTGGCTCCACCCCAAAAAGAATTCTTTCAAACATCACATACATAGTATTTAAATAATTATGACAAATAGTAAGAAAAATTAAGGAATGCTGCACTAAGAACCCTGTCAAATCTGCAAAACATCCCTATATTTTGGCTTGTGCATATAAAGGAATTCCATAAATATATATTTAAAATACTGTAGCAATGAAAATGGTTATACCTTATGAGGGCACAAGAATGAAATTTAGAAAAAAAAATCACACACGGACTACTCATTCCCTTAATTACTGAGAAAGACAAAATTAATATTAATCTTAACATACTGATTTTATCCACAATTATGTGTAGCACCTTTTCTTAAATCAATCCAACAGCCAAAGTTAAGACAATGTTATGGGAATGGAAATTTAAGATCTTCCCTGCCCCTAGACCCTTTGATAGGCTTAAGTGCACCTGAAGCCTGTGGCAGGAAGCTTGGTTTTCAGGAATGCTTTTTGATTGGGCAGTGGGTCAAGAGGGTTGTTACATTCTATGAGCCAGGAGAAGGCTATATAAACCCTGATGTGAGGCTTTTTGGGGGTCTCACTTTGAGAAGTGTTGTATGATTTGACCAGACAAGACTCTGGGTAGCCGTTAAGACCCCCAGCTTTTAAAAACCTGGATGTTGATACTTCCCTCTTTGGTAACTGACTGGGTATGGATGTAATGGTCAGACAGTTGGAGGCCTATCTGCTGAAATGTTTCTCTGTCTTCTTGTAACTACTGCTTGTAACCTGTCTGTATACTCTGAAGTTTGGGGTGCTGACTATTTTCCCCTGAACTATGTAAATATGTCTGATTAATTAAAGCAAGATTGTTAACCCATTGTGAGTTGCTTTTCTTTAGGAAAGCAGATCTAAGAACCTATGTTTGCAGCCACTGTGAGTATGGTGGGGTGCTTGCTGCTACAAAGACTCTTTTCATCTTTTTTTGGCAAACAATTGTAGAGTAAAGTTGGATGATTTTCCCCTCCTGGATTTTACCTGTGAGTAACTTTTTCATTTAGAAGAAGGCAGATGTGACACTTTTTTTTTTTACTGATGTCACCATTATTAATATTTCTTAGGAACTCTGAAAGATTCACATTATTTACAATGGACATTGCACAGAGCTCTTGACAAGCCAACCTCAGATTTCTCTACTTTGTTTCATGCCTCAATATGAGTAACAATTTCATTAATTTTGGTATCCAAAACCATTCCCTTATCACCATTTCTTTTTTTTTCCAGAAACTAGAATGTACTTTGTTTATCACTAATATCCATCATGGCTCTTAGTTATTTATTTTTTTAATTTAAAAGGTGGATTTTATTACCGCGGAATACCATGGGACTGTCGGGGTACATGGTCACCCAAATCAGATAGCCCTTTTTTTTAAACAAATGCTTTATTAACTTCTGGTTTACATCATTCATTTTTGCCAGATTTAGAGTTACAATCATTTTCCCCTCCCTGTTTTTCCCCGACCCACCCTCCCAGAACATCAGTCCCGCGAGACATCCCTTCCTCCAATCTGCTCTCTCCCCTATCCTCTCCCACACCCCCTTCAACCTCTCCATTAGAGGAAGGTGAATCTTTGTGTCCCAATGCTTGCACATTTTATCTTCCAATTACAAGTAAAAGAGTATTAATAATAGTATTTATATATATTTGAAACATCTTAAGACCTTGAATTTCAGATACATTTCCTTCCTCCCTTTTCACCCCTTCCCTCTGGGGAGATAAATAATTCAGTATATGTTGTACATGTCTAGCTATGCAAAACATTATCATAGCAGATATATTGTACAAGGCTGCTTATAATTCCCTCCCACTCATCCCACCCCCCACCTGGTCCATTCCCTACATGATCCTGTCCCTCTTCTATAGTGGGTACTTCCAACCTCCCCTCCCCCCAAGGATGCCCTCCCATCCATCATCCCTCCTCTCATCCCCCTTCCCCCCATTCTGCTGTAGGTTGAGATGTCCCACCTAGTATGTATGTCATTCTCTCCCTGAACCAAATTCAATGAGAATGTGGTTTCGCCTTTTTGCCTTCCTATTTTTCCCCTCCCCTGCAACCACTTCCCCCTGCTTCCTCTACATGAGATAGTTTACCCCACCCTGTCTCTCCCCATCTCCTCCTGCCACTTTCCTCTCTCACCTCACAACTTCACCCCTTGAGTATCCTCCCTTCCCAACAAATTCAACCTATGCCCTCTATTCATATATAACTGTAACCATATACACACACATTCACATATGTATTCACATGACCATACACCCTTCTTCCATTATTTTCATAGTGAGAAAGATTTCCTCAGTCACAGTTATTGTTTTTCCATATAGGAATGTAAATAGTTCAACTTTGATAAGTTCCTTTTGATTTCTTTTCCCTGATTACCTTCTCAGGCATCTCCTGCTTCTTGTATCTGGATGTCAAATTTTCTATTCAATTCTGGTTTTTTCCTCAAGAGTGCTTGAAAGTCCTCTATTCCACTGAATGACCATATTTTCCCCTGAAACAAAATACTCAGTTTTGCTGGGTAGGTGACCCTTGGGTTCATTCCCAGTTCTTTTGCCCTCTGGAATATCATATTCCATGCCCTTCGATCCCTCAGTGTAGAAGCTGCCAGGTCCTGGGCTATTCTGATTGTTTTTCCACAATATTGAAATTGTTTCTTCCTGGATGCTTGTAGTATTTTCTCCCTGATCTGGGGATTCTGGAACCTGGCTATAATATTCCTGGGAGTTTTCTTTTTGGGATCTTTTTCAGGAGGTGATCTGTGGATTCTTTCAACCTCTATTTTGCCCTCTGGATCTAAAATATCAGGGCAATTTTCCTTGAGAATTTCTTGAAGGGTGATTTCTAGGTTCTTTCTTTGATCATGGCTTTCAGGTAGTCCAATAATTTTTAAATTGTCTCTCCTGGATCTATTTTCCAGGTCAGTGGTTTTTCCCATGAGATATTTCACATTGCCTTCTAATCTTTCATTTGTTTGGATCTGCTTAACAGCATCTTGATTTCTCATAAAGTCATTAGCTTCCATTTGCTCCAGTATAACTCTGAAGGAATGAATCTCCTCAATGAGCTTTTGAGATTCTTTTTCCATCTGGCAAATTTGGGTTTTTAAGGCATTCTTCTCCTCATTGCCCTTTTGGGCCTCCTTTGCCATTTGAGTTAGTCTATTTTTTAAGGTGTTGTTTTCCTCAGTCGGGCTGTTGACCCTCATTTCATACTTTTCCTGCATCCTTCTCATTTCTCTTTCCAATTTTTCCTCCACTTCTCTTATTTGATTTTTAAAGTCCTTCTTAAGGTCCTCTATGGCCTGCAACCCGCTCATGTTTTCCCCTGGGGCTTTTGGTGCAGGACTTCTGACCTCACAGTCCTCTTCCCACTCCATGATTCGCCCCTCCTTGCCCCCAAAGTAGGATTCTAGGGTTGCATTTTTCTGTTTAATTTGTTTCCTTTGCCTTGGCATGTTGCCACTTAATTACTTGACTTTTGGGCTTGTTTCCACACTATGGCTTTGGCACCAGATAGGGGAATTTTTGTCCCAAACGTGTTGGGGGGCAACTTCCGTTTCTGGCAAGCTGGAACCCCACACACGACCTCCACCCCAGATCACAATCCAGATCCAGGGAGGTTAAAGCAAGAGAGACTACCTCCCAAGACTGATCGCTAGATCCCCCTACAGTTCGCAGGCCAGGAGCTGGAGCTGCCTCTGAAAAATACAAAATGGCGTGTCTCCTCAGAGGCTTCTAGCCCGCGGGGGAGGAAGCCAACACATTCCCCAAATGCTGGTCCCAAAGTCCACAGGGCACTAACCTTTTACTTTATCCTAGGCATGTCTATGTTGATAATTCTGGAATCGCCACAGCTGCTAGTGTTCTGAGGTTTCTCCAGCCGGTTGCTGGCCCTTCTGCCCTGGGGCTAAAACCGCAACTCAGGCAGACCCGACCTGTGCTCGGCTCCCCCCATGTTCTGTGTGCTGCGTGCTGCCAGATCCCAGACTGCTGCGCTGGTCCTTCCTGCAGGGCTGCTGGGCTGTCCTCAGAGAGCGGTTAGCTTCTCTGTGTTGTTCTGTGGGTGCTGGGGCTCCAGAAGTTGTTTAGAGTCCCCTTTTACATAGTTTGGGGGAAATCTGGGAGCAGAGAGGCTTGGATGAGCTGTTTCTACTCCGCCATCTTGGCTCCGCCCCTCCCCCTTATCACCATTTCTGTCAGAATATTGTGAACTTTGTCTACATGGAAAATTAAACCCAATTCACATTTTTCTAAAATGCCTAGTGTTTCAATAAATACTTGTATTGGGTCTACAATGCCAAGTTCACTTTCTGAAGGATGCATAGAGAAGACAGAATACAATATAGGATAATGCCTGTAGTCAGTTTGTGGTCAGATCCATTTATTAGGAGTGCTCCTTCTAGGAAAGATTGTGTCTTCAGTCTGCATCTCATTTGTAATGCTTTTGTTGACATTATAAGAAATGAGATTTTAGTAATGAGTTTTATTTTTCTTCTCTTTCACTAATTGGTAAATGGATTTATCTTGATTGTTTTTTACAAATTCATAATGCTTATAAATTTTTGAATATTTCTAAAAAATATTATATATTTCAATAAACTTTATTCTTATTTCCTGTGGTCTGTTTTTCAGTTGATAAAAGCTTTGGAATTCCAGAAAACTTTGATCACACAGACTAAAATATTCAGTGGTAGTTCTAGATTATTTGTGTGGATATGTGTGTTAATATTGTTTTCCAAAATTATTTAAATGTTTCAGGGTTCATATATTGTCACCAGAAAATAAAAGAAAAAGTAAATAAACAAACAACAACAAAAAATAACTATGCTCTTCAGCCACAGTCTCCAGAGAAATTTGTTTCATTGTCTAGACTTTTCTTTTTATTTATTTCTTGCATTTTGATATTCATGCTTTTTTGACTTGCCAGGTTTTTCTGGGTAAACTATAATACTCAAATTGCTTTTGTTTTTTTCATTCTGACTTAGAGAGCAATATATTTTACTTATATAGAGATCATGTTTCCTTTTCATGTTGTTGATTTTTGCTCCTCTCCTTCCAGACCATTTTTCTCTTTTGCATATTTACATTCTCAATCACTTTTTTTTATCACTTTGGTGAGATTTGCAACCTAGATTTAAGTTTTTCTTTGCTGCAAATTATGTCTGTTATGCTATATTCAACTTTTACAACCCTTATTTCTTTCTTGCACTATTAAAAAACATTCTACTGTGACTCCATGCTGTCACTTCCCAAGAGAACTTGGAAATCCATAGTGCATTTTGCTGCATCCTGTATTGATTAATTTTCCTTTGTACTGCAATATTTATCCATTGTTTGGAATTATTTAGATGTTTTAAGTGTTATCTTTTCTTATATTATCAAAATCTTCCTTATTGGGGGCCGCCAGTTGGTGCAGTGAAAAGAGCATTGGCCCTGGGGTCAGGAGGACCTGAGTTCATATCCAGTCTCAGACACTTAATATTTAAAAGCTGTGTGACCTTGAGCAGGTCACTTAACCCCAATTGGCCTTCTCCCCTCCAAAACGACAAAAAAAATCTTCCTTATTCACTCATCTTTAAGGTCTCTCAGTTTTCTTCTTATTGAGATCTTTGGTAATTTCAATCTTCTTTTCATTATTTTTATCTATCTATCATCTATCTGTCTATCATCACCTTCTAATTCCTTCTGCTTTTGTGGTAGATTCCCTAATGTCTAGACATCAAAGCTCTACCTTTTCCTGTGCTAGGGGTATTCACATTTAAGTGACCTCAGACTCTGCCCATATGACTTCTACAGGGACAAAATTGATGCCATCAAGTGCATGCCAGGACCTTTTCCTTCAGACCTGGAGGAGCTCTATACATTTGGCTTCCTATTCCTTCCTATTCCCTTTGTTCCATAGTTTTCTAATTAAGTATGCAGCGGTAAATCATGCTGCCATACTACTACAAAGAGAGAAACAATTCAATTTTCTCTATCTCCACCTCTGCCATACAGTCTGGAGTGGGAAGAATTGAGCTCTGTTGTAAGCCCCCAGGTCAGGTTGTGCCACCCCTCCAAGGGTTTAGGAGCTTGTGTGAAATGGAATTCTGAGTGGACATGTTCAGGATTAGCCTTATAAACCTTCTCCACTCTTAGCTCATCATTTGTGGCCTTGGTAGAGTTCTTAGTGTATAAATGGCATTGATAGCTAAAACTGCTTTTACTTCTCATAATTAGTTACGTTGAAAACATTTGAGAGATTGTGAGGATTGGAGAGGATAGAGATTCCTACATCTTATTGGTCACATGTCTAAATGTCTGATCAGATTTTGATACAAATATTTTTATATTCCTATTGAAGGGAATCTAAGGATGTTTTTTTTAAAGGTGTGATTTCCAATGTAACATCCCCTCCTTGACCTACTCCTCCAAATCACTTACACAGGTTGGATATTCATGGGGTAAATGACCCTAGGTAGTTTGCAAGTCTACTTTTATGGGCACAAACCAGTTGACACAATTAGTTCAAAGCAAAGACAAAGGTTATAGCAAGAACCTTCTGACTACAAACATGAGGCGCACTTTCCCACAAATACACACAGAGTTATTGGGAAGAGTGGGTACATGCATACAGTATGCTAGATGAAAGATATATATGCAGAAAACATACGGCCAAAACAACTAGTCCCTGCCACTTTAAGACCATGGCTTCCTTTTTCTTATTGTGAAACTTCCATGTTTCTCTTTTTGGGAATAGCATCTTTGCTAGGTAGGTCTTAAAATTGTATTCCCTGGCCAGCTTTTTTCCTTAGCTCAACTCCAGACAGCAGAACTAACTCTCCCTCTATTTACAACAGAACTGGCTAGATTGCTTTTCTATATCAACTCAATGATCATGGCTAATCTAGACCTTGCCCACATGACATCAGTTTCCTTCATCATATAAAGCAAAGACCCCAAATACTCTCAGGTTGATTAAAATTGTTCATGCCAACTAAAAGAGTAAAAAATTAAAAATTACTTTAAATTTCCTTACAAACAGTGAATGGAACACTTTCAAGTTTTGCAACCTTTACTACCTGTGAATAGGACCCATAAAGTTTATGTCTGAAGTGGAAGTCTAAAAGTCTTAGACCCTTATATTAACATGTATGAAATAATCATTTGTGGACTTAGCACTCAAAGAAGACCATTATAAACTTTTTTCTTCTATTGTCATTAAACTCTATTCACAACTCTGTTGTATCATAAGTTACCCTTAATTTAGTAAATAACAGAATAAAAAGGAACCACCTCAAATGTCATAACAATAACAGGGGAGAAAAAACAAACAGACATGACTCAGGCCCCCTGTTTTGTGATAAAGATTCCACAGCTATAATGGTGGTCAAAAGAGGGGTTAGTAGCTTTTTTCCCCACTGAGTTGAATCCTTAAAAATAACGATGCTCTCTAAAAGATCTCTGGATCTAGCTCTCTAAAAGCATAAGGACCATGAAATTGCAAATCCCTCTTATGGAAAAAAAAAATTTTTTTTTTAATTTTTTAAAGGAAAGTAGAAGTGAAAATGAAAAAAATGTGGCTGAGTATACAATTGAATTTGCAGTAGGTGGCAGTAGAGCTAAATATACTGGGCAATGAGAATGGTACTTGGAATATGAGGACTATCTCATAGAGATATGAGGAATATTTGCTCCACAAATCAGATTTGTGGGTCAGCCACAGGAGATAAAAATTTCTCTGTCCCATCAAACAGTATATGTTCCTCTGAGGACAAGGTGTTTGTTGGAGCAGACTTGTAATTTTCTTAAAGTGCAATGTGACTTTAGAAAAGTTCAATAAGGAATGAGTTGCTTCTAGAAAAGTAATGGGGGTGTACAACTGGAACTGTGGGTAAATAATTTAGGTAAAATGCAATGCTAGGTAAAGGAGAAAAAAACAACTCAGGAATCCGTAGAGGTTCCAAGGATCAGGACAAGAGACTGTAAGAAGAAAGTGATTCATAGAACAGATTCAATCTGTTGGTCACTGGAACTGGAAGATGGTTGAGGAAATTTGATAATCGGAAATGAGACTAAGATTGATTAGAACTTTATTAAGAACACAGAAAGGCCTAGTACATGTGATCCACTTGTTGAAGTGATGTGGGGTGATTGACACTGATTCAAAACCATCAGTTCTGGGAGTTTCAGTGTCACCAACATTCTCCAGTGCTTTGGAACCAGCTCTAGGAGAGCTTTCTGTCTGAAGTTCAGGAAAGAAACCTCCCTGGGAGGAAGAAGATTTTCTTCCTCTTTTTGAATACAGTGAGGCATGCAAATTGGGTCCCTCCCTATTGGGATGAAAAGCAGCCCCAAATCTGCACCTGTATCTCAAGCTCTTTGTGCCCTAGAGGACTAAGCTAGAAATTTACCATGAAATTTAGGCTGAACTGGATTTTCCTTCTGAGTATTTTCCAAGGTAGTTTTATGGAGAGCGAGGGAACAATATGAAATGGTGATTTAATGTGACTATTGACTTCAATACAGTATCTCTGTGTTGCAGGTGTCCAGTGTGATGTGCAGTTGGTGGAGTCTGGGGGAGATGTGAGGCCACCTGGAGGTTCCCTGCGTCTCTCCTGCAAAGCTTCTGGATTTACCTTCAGTAGCTACTGGATGTACTGGATCCGCCAGGCTCCAGGGAAGGGACTAGAATGGGTTGCAGGCATTAATCCTGATGGAAAGAATACATACTATGCAGACTCTGTGAAAGGTCGATTCACCATCTCCAGAGAAAATGGCAACAACATGTTGCATCTACAGATGAATTCCCTTAATATTGGGGATACAGCTCTGTATTACTGTGTAAGAGACACAGTAAGGGAAAGGAATGTGAGACCAGACAGAAACTTCCCCTGCCAGGAGGTGAGGTGCCAGAGAGTCCAGAAGGGCCTGAGCTCATGGTGCATGGATTACAAGATGGCTAGATCCAGTAACAGGTGTAGAGTGAATCTGAACCATTTATTTTTATGGCCTGGGTTGTTCTTTCTTCTGTCCCAGGAGAAAGCAACTTTTCCAGTAGCTAGCTATCATTTTCAATGACTCACTGTCACCCCCACTCCCACACCACATTCAATCAGTAGTTATGTCCTATGAATTTTACTTTCATCACATATTTCTCCTCAGGTTCTGCAACAACCTTAGTGGTCTCTTACCAGTTCAACCTCTACTATTATGTTAGCTGCTGGTTGTTCTCCCAGCCTCAGTACTCTCTTCACTCTAGTTCATACTAAACTCAGCTAACAAAATTGTCTTCCTAAAGCACAGGTCTGCCCATTCCCACCAAATTTCAGAGACTCCATATTGCTTCCAGGAAAAAATATACAATCCTCTTTGGCTTTTAAATCCTTTCACAGCATGACCCCTTCCTGTCTTTCATATCTTATTCTATCTTCCTTCCACATACTTGGCAATTCAGTGACATGGATCTCCTTGCTGTTCCTTTCACAAGAGATTTCATTTCCCTATTGTATTTTTCATTGACTGGATTTCTCCTCCTCATCTCTGCCTTCTCTCCTTTTTATGATTTTTTTTTCAAATCTCACCTAAAATACCCCTGTCCCTTCTCCATTTCCTCTAATTTCAGTGTCTTTGTGATGGTTATATGGGATCAGACTTCTTCCATGATTATCAAGGAGAAACTGGACACCTACTTCCAGTAGAAACACCACAATTTTCCCTGTTTGAACATTGGCTACACAAGGCTGATTCCAGATAAATTAGTATTTAGAAAAGTGTTGACTATGGTCCATTACAGTTGCTAGTAGCTTTGACTAAAGTTCCTCACTGGCAGGATTATTGAACTAAAGTTGAAAACTGGACAAAAGTCAAGAAGTCAAAGGCTCATTTTCTGGTCAATTGCTAAGTGACTGAATGCCATCATACAGAGAAAATTTAAGAAATTTTCTATTTAATGTAATTTTTAAAAATTTAATGAGAAAGAATGAAGCCATTAAACTATGTGTCTCAGCTACTGAAAACCTGAAAAGATGGCCTCCAATCAGTTCTTCTTATTGGGAAGGCACTAATGGGAAAGGCACTAATATTTGCTTTGCAAATTTCCTGTAGTAGATATTTCAGGATTGATGAGACTGCCCTAGTAGCCCCAATTCTTTTTTAAAATTAATTTATTTTAAACTTAATAACTAAAGCTTAAATACACAATAAGAAAAGAAAAAGATGCATATTATAAACTTAAATACTAAAACTTAAATACAAAATAAAAGAAAAAAAAGCATTGCCATGTGGACAGTAGGATGTTAGAGAAGATGAAAAATATGCAACAATAAAATTCCACTTCAAGAAAGTTTATATAATTCATACTACACCTAGTGTTCTGAGTTGTCCATTTTCTTCACTTCCCTGTAAGTTATTTTTGTTCTCTGCTGTGCACTTTTTATTTTGTTCTTCCCACCCCCCCTTTTCTCCCATGCTTCCTCCTCCAAGAAGGCTATAATTAAGCATGGATATATCACACACATATAAACATGCACTTAGATATGTATAATTATACTCATATATACATATAATCATATATTGTACATACACACATACATATATGTGTATATGCATTTATATAAGACCATATTATATTTGTATTTCTCTGTTTCTCTGAGGGTGGATAAAGTCTTCCTTCAAAAGTCCAAGTCCTTCCATATTTTTCTAATTCCACCAAATCATCATTTAGCAACAGTCCAACCTTATTATTTTCTAGTAGTTATTTTAAATAGTCTAAAACAATATTAATTAATATGACTAACATGTAGTGTAGTTTCCCTATTCTTCTCTTGATTAAATCTATTTTAACTTTAGTTTTGTCTGAGACCATGGTTACTATTCCTATTTTTTCCTAATAAATTTTAGAATTGATCTTTATTTCATGTTTGTGTGTATCTCTTATTTCCTATCCCTCCTAACTACTCTACTTCACTTCCACCAGCTGCCGTGCCCTCCCATTACTTAACTTACCCTGCCAAAAATCCCTCCCTTATCCTATCCCCCACCCTAGAAATACCACCCTTATCCTCTCCACCTTCCCTATCTCCTTATCCTTTACTTTTTGAATTTAGAAAACATTTATGCCCTTCTATATATGTATATTGTTTATACATCTATCTATCTTAGATAGATAGATATAGATATAGATATAGTTCCCTCTTTAACCCATTCCCAAGATGAGAGAAGGATCCCAGAACTACCAGCCCTCCTCCTCCAACTAATTCTTCTGTGTCAGTTCTTCCTCTTACACCTCATTTATATAAGATCTACCTTTTTTTCTACCTTTTCCTAAGTGGTTTACTTTTTAGTATCAGATCATATTCAGCTCAATCTTAGACATATAATTTACATTATTGAGTCACTTGTAATTAGTCTTTGATGTGTACCTTATATTTCTCTAGGATCTTCAAATTTTCTATTTTGTTTAGGTCTTTTGACAACAAAGTCCTGAAAGTCTGACAACGCATTGAATTCCACCCACCCCTTTTTTTTTACACGCAATATTATTCTTGACTTTACTGGATATGTTATTTTCAGCCACAACTTCAGCTCTTTTTGCTCTTTTTTCAAGGCCTGCATTAGCTAACAGTCATTTTTTCTTTTAAAAGCTACTATTTTTAGCTATCAATTCAATGATAATTTTGTTTTCAGTTTAGTCATTTTCAGAATTTTGACTTGATTTTCAATTTCTTGATTTTCAAGTTTTATTGTTCTTTTGTAACAGATTCACTCATTTCTTCTTCCTCTCTTTGTTAGTTATAGGATTTAGAGATTTAAAAAATTTCTCTAAGAAAAACAGTTACTTTAGTTACATCCAATAAGGTTTGGAATGTCCTCTCTCTAATGTTATATCCTTTTAAAAATATTTTCTATTTCTATAATTTCTTCTTTAACAACCTGATTCTGCAGTATTTTATATCCAATTTTTTAATAAGGGCCATTTATTGAATATAATTTTATTGCATTGTGATTATAAAATGATATGTTTAACATACATAATTTCTTATGGTGTTTCAGAAGTCTGTATGTCCCAACATATTGTCAAGTTTTGGAAAGATGTCATGTTATAGCTGAGTGGATATAAATTATTTTGTATTCTTATTCAGTTAATACCAAAGATCTAGGGGGGTGGAGCCAAGATGGCTGAGTAGAAGCAGCACTTCCACGGCACACCAGCCCACACCACTTCAAAATTATGTAAAAGGGACTCTAAACAACCTCTGGAGCTCCAGCACCCACAGAATGACACAGACAAGCTAACCGCCCACTGAGGACAACCCTGCAGGGAGTGGCCAGAGCAGCACTCTGGGAGACAACAGCACAGCACTCTGGGAACCAAGCCCAGGATCATTTGAGTTGCAGGCTTTAGCCCCAGGGCAGCCAGTCCAGCAGCCAGCTGAAGGGACCCCAGAACACCAGCTTTTGCAGATTTTCCAACACAAAGTGAGAAGGTAGTGCCCTATGGACTTTGGGACCAGTATTTGGGAGTGAGTCAGCTTCTTCCCTTGGGGGTAAGAAGTGGCTGAAGAAAAGCAGCACAGCTGACATTTTGCAACTTCAGTTGCAGCTTCAGCTCCTCACCTGCTGACTGTAGGGGGATCCTGCAATCAGTATGACGGGTAATGCTTTAACCACCCTGAATCTGGATTGCATTCTGGGATGGAAGTCTTGGGGGTGTGTCCAGCTTGTCAGAGTGTATGGGGGCCTCAGGGAGGGCACCCAACTAATACGTCCGGCAGTTGAGAAAACGCCAACATTTGGGACAGAAGCTCCCCTGGCTGGTGGCAGAGTCTTACTGTGGCAACAAGCCCAAAAGTCAAGTAATTGAGTGGCAACATACCTAGGTAAAGGAAACAAAATAAACAGAAAAATTCAATATTAGACTCCTATTTTGGGGGCAAAGAGGATCAAACAATGAAACAGGAGGAAGACTGGGAGATCAGAACTCCTGCACCAAAAGCCCCAGATGAAAATACGAATGGGTTACAGCCCATCGAGGACCTTAAGAAGGATTTTAAAAACCAAATAAGAGAAGTGGAGGAAAAATTGGGAAGAGAAATGACAAGGATGCAGGAAAAATATGAAATAAGAGTGAACAGCCTGGCTGACGAAAATAACATCTTAAAAAATAAAATAACTCAAGTGGCAAAAGATGATCAAAAAGGCAATGAGGAGAAGAATGCCTTAAAAAGACGACTTTGCCAGATGGAAAAAGAATCTCAAAAGCTCCCTGAGGAGAATCATTCCTTCAGAATTAGACTGGAGCAAATGGAAGCTAGTGACTTTATGGGAAATCAAGATGCTGTTAAACAGATCCAAGCAAATGAAAGAATAGAAGACAGTGTGAAATATCTCATGGGAAAAACCACTGACCTGGAAAATAGATCCAGGAGAGATAATTTAAAAATTATTGGACTACCTGAAAGCCATGATAAAAAAAAAAACACTTAGAAATCACCCTTCAGGAAATTCTCAAAGAAAATTGCCCTGATATTTTAGACCCAGAGGGCAAAATAGAGGTTGAAAGAATCCATCGATCACTGCTGAAAAAGATCCCAAAAAGAAAGCTCCCAGGAATATTATAGCCAGGTTCCAGAATCCCCAGATCAAGGAGAAAATACTACAAGCAGCCAGGAAAAAGTTTTCAATATTGTGGAAACACAATCAGAATAGCCCAGGACCTGGCAGCTTCTACATTGAGGGATCAAAGGACATGGAATATGAAATTCCACAAGGCAAAGGACCTGGGATTAAAACCAAGAATTACCTACCCAGCAAAACTGAGTATCTTGTTTCAGGGGAAAATATGGTCATTCAGTGGAATAGAGGACTTCCAAGCATTTTTGAGGAAAAAGCCAGAGTTGAATAGAAAATTTGACATTCAGAAACAAGAAGCAAGAGATACTTGATAAGGTAAACAGGGAAAAGAAATCAAAAGGAACTTATCAAAGTGGAACTATTTACATTCCTACATGGAAAAACAATAATTGTGACTGATGAAACCTTTCTCGTTATGAAAATAATTGAAGAAGGGTATGTGGGCATATGAATACATATCTGAATGTGTGTATATATGATTACAGGTATAGATGGATAGAGGGCACAGGTTGAATTTGATGGGAAGGGATGATACTTAAGGGGTGAAGTTAAGAGGTGAGAGAGGAATGTGGCAAGGGGAGATGGGGAGAGAAGGGGCCGGGGGTAAACTATCTCATGTAGAAGAGGCAAGGGGAAGTAGTCACAGGGGAGGGGAAGAACAGGAAGACAAAAAAGCAAAACCCTATTCTCATTGAATTTGTCTCAGGGAGAGAATCACATACATACTAAATGGGATATCTTAACTTGCAGAAGAGTAGGGGGGAGGGGAATGAGAAGGGGGCATGCTGGGGGGAGGGGATGTTGGAGGCACCCACTTTTGAAGAGGGACAGGATCAGAGCATGAAATGGACCAGGTGGGCAGTGGGATGGGTGGGATAGAAATATAGTCAGTCTTTTACAATATATCAACTATGGTAATGTTTTGCATAGCTATACAGGTATAACACATACTGAATTGCTTATCTTCCCAGTGGGAGTGAGTGACAAGGGATGAAGGGAATGGATCTGGGATTCAAAGTTTTAAAATTAAATGTTTCAAATATATATAAATACTATTATTAATACTATTTTGCATATAACTGGGAGATAAGATGTGCAGGCATTGGCACATAGAGATTCACCTTCCTCTAATGGAAAAGTCAAAGGAGGTAGGGGAAAAGATATGAGAGAGAGCAGATTAGATGAAGCGATATCCTGTGGGACTGCTATTCTGGGGTGGTGGGTAGGTTAAAAATGGGGAAAAAATTATAACGCAAAATCTGGCAGAAATGAATGATAGTATTAATAATAGTATTTTTATATATATGTATAGTATTAATAATAGTATTTATATATATTTGAAATATTTAATTTTAAGACTTCGAATTTCAGATCCATTCCCTTCCTCACTTGTCACCCATTCCCTCTGAGAAGATAAGTAATTCAGTATGTGTTATACATGTATAGCTATGCAAAACATTACCATAGTAGATATATTG